>JANAVB010000997.1:4658590-4784365 GCA_029216955.1 Iris pallida | reverse complement strand
TTTGATACAAAATTTTTGTATCCTGAGCTATGTTCTTGTAAAAGTCAGAAACATAGTTCAATGCCCCAAGAAACCTTTGTAATTGCTATTATCAGTTATTTCATCGGGGAACTTAGAAGCAAATTCAATACTTCTATCAATAGGAATTATGTCCTGTTTCCTATATTATGTCCTAAAAATCTTATTTCTGTTTGGAACAACTTCATTTTTGGTGTCGATATTACCAGCCCATTCTTGATGACTAGATGCTTGAAAATCTTCAAGTGTTTAAAATGTTCATCAAGAGAATTGGAAAATATTAATATATCAATATAAGATAAAATAAATTCAGAATAGCTGTTGAATATTTCATTCATTATATTCTGAAATTCGGACGGAGCATTTTTTTAGTCCGAAGGGCATAACATTCCACTCATAGTGCCCAAATGGAACTGTAAAAGTAATCTTGTACCTATCCTGCTCAGCTATCTGTATTTGCCAGTAGCCTAATTTTAAATCAAATTTAGAAAAAAATCCTTGCTCTAACAATTCTATTGAGCAGATCCCTCTTATTAGGGATTTGATATCTGATCAACTTCAAAACCTTATTGAGAGGTTTATAATTAATTACCAATCTTGGTACACCTCTCTCCCTCTCAGCATTATTTATTACATAGAATGCTGTGCAACTCCATAGAGAGTAGGACTTTCTTATTAACTTCTTATCCATTAAATCCTGTATTTCCTTCTTGTATATTTCCAGATATTGCTGATTCATCTGGCACGGCCTTGCTTTGGTTGGGATATCTTTCTCATTAAAGTTATCCTCATAAGGGAGTGAAATAATATGCTGTTTTCTATCCCAAAACGCATTTGGAAGATTGAAACAAGTCTGAAGTTTAAATTCCTCTTCGACTTGTTTTATTTTATCCTTAATCTCTGGCTTATTTAATTGATCAGAGATTTGTATTTGCTTTATTTCCTCCCGGAGAAAATTGATTTGATTTTCTTTAAAATTAATTTATCTTATTTCATTGAGTATTTTGATAATTGGATCACGAATAAATTCAAAGGTTACTTCTCTGCCTTTATAAACAGTAGAAATTCCCTTTAAATTAATATTCTTTATTGGCATAAGTTTTTCTAGGAAAGAAGTCCCTAGAATAACATGCTGAGTTATTTCCTTAACTACCACAAATTGCAGTGGTATGGTTGCAGAGTTTTTACAGACATTAACATCTGTAACCTTATAAGGTGCTATCAATGCTTTATTATTTGCAGCACTCAGTGTTTGAGTTGTGCGTTCACAATACTTGATTGGAATCACACCCTCCTTAACACAATTAAGATCTGTACCACTATCTACTAGTGCAATCAAATTCTTAATATAATATTCATTATTAATTAGTAAATCTATTTGAATGTACCATTTTTGGGTAACATAGAGATCTATTTTCTCTACTTTCTGTTGAGGCTCATTTTCCTCATCAGAGCTCCAAGGGTAGAAGTATTATTTCTTTTTGAGCTTTCCCCTTGCTCGGTAGTATGGATTATCATATTCTTTGCTACCGTCTCCAGATTAGACAGTCTTATTTGAGTCATCTCATCTTGAGATTTTAACTCTTTTATTTCTTTTTTTAGTACCTTAATCTCATTTTGAAGATCTTGTATTGTTACAGCTTTTACCTCCTTATTTCTATATCGTCGGAGGACTTCATCCATGCTGTAAAATTCCTCTTTATTCTTATTAGTTCCTTCCTCATTCAAAGAACTACTAGTTGACCTTTCTTCTAAACTAAGAAAATCTATTAGTTTTTCTCTAGCATTTCTACTGATTTCAGTGGATAATAGAGATTTTATTATCTCTCCTTTATCTTGAGCAGTCAGTACATTGATTGATAATCCATTCATTTCAACTATGGACTTATAATACTCAAGATCATGTTCATTGGAACATTCCTCACAGCTACATTCACTATCACATTCGCACATATTAATCGACTCGTCATCACTAGACTCGTCCGATGAACCTAATTCTTCATCAGAATTTATCAATATCTTATATAGAGTTTTCTTTAACCCTTTATCCTCTATTTCTTGAATTTTCTTTTTGGTATAACACCTATTAGCGTAATGACCAATTTTACCACATTATAACATTTTATTTCCTCTGAGGATTTCCTCTTTTGAGAAGATTTCTTCTCTTTCCCCTTCTCTCTCTCTTTATATTGCTGGGGATATTTCTTCTTCCTTTTCCTCCTATAGTAGGGCTTATTTCCCTTTTCTCTATTATAATCCTTCTTAGCCTTTCCCTTTTTATCATAAGGCTTATAGTCATCTACTGCAAATTGACTACAAAATTCACCTAATTGCTTTCTCTCTGAAAGCCTCTGCGATTTCAATTGATTCCTTAGATTCAAATCATTACATAAAGCTAAGCCTTCTTGGACACAAGCATTGATTAATGCTCCATAGGTGTAATTTTGATATGGTATTTCGCCATTATTCTTTTCTTTCAACTTTTGCCGTATTTTTTCAGCAAAGAGGTTGGGCAATCCATCAATGAATTTGGATTTCCAATGTGACGCATTTGCATCATCCAGTGCCATGACTCTACTCAGAAAGGTATCCTTATACCATCTGAAATGAGTCAAAGTTGGACATCGTAGATTCTGTAATAGGGTTCTAATTCTTCCTCCATCAGAAATATGTCCTGTGAAATGCTCCAATATATTATATATTAGAGTATAAACAACATCAGATTTCTGCTGTCCATCTTCTGTCTTAGTAACATTTATTATTTCCATTCGTTGCTCATTACTCAGGTAATGATCCCACCATCCTCGTAGGATACCTGTAAATCCACTGGCGACAAATAAGATAATTTGTCGATCATTATTACCAGCGGCTTTAGCAACATTGGAGTACATCAATATTCGATGTAACTGATCATGCATTTGCTTATCAGAAAGACCATCTATGTTCCATTCATAGATTTCTCCAGCACAGTAATGATTCTGAATTATAGAATCATTCTCCTCATACAAGACATCCATTGGAGAAGGTCTTTTGTAATAATATTTGATCAGATTAGGTTTGTCATATTTGACAGTATTAACTCTTTCTCGATTCATATCCTTCTGAACCGCTTCTAAAGAGTTATGAACTGAATTAAAAGAATTATACATTTTCTCTAATTCAATAGGATAAACTTGTTCATCCTGAGTAGAACAAGTTTCCCTAGAGTCAGATTCAGACTCTTGACCATTCTAGGTCGAGGATTCTCCTTGTAGCACATTAAGGTGCTTAGGTGTATCCTTAGTCTTATTAGGATCATAATTCAAAAATTCCTCTTTAAGTCGTTCGTACTCCAATTCTTCTTCAGAGAGTACATTAACGCTTTGATTTCTGAATTGTTCGAATAACTCTTTCAGATCTTCCTTTGTAAATTCTGACTTAGATCTGAACTTGTAGTCGGTGACTTCCATTGGAGGTCTAATTGGAATCCTACTTGTTTCCATTTTGGGTTTAACAATAGGACTCTCATGAAGCTCTACTCCTTTTAGCGAATTAAACTTATCATTCAACTTCTGAATATTTTTAGAATTTACGATGTCCAACTTTGACTCATTTCAGATGGTATAAGGATACCTTTCTGAGTAGAGTCATGGCACTGGATGATGCAAATGCGTCACATTGGAAATCCAAATTCATTGATGGATTGTCCAACCTCTTTGCTGAAAAAATACGGCAAAAGTTGAAAGAAAAGAATAATGGCGAAATACCATATGAAAATTACACCTATGGAGCATTAATCAATGCCTGTGTCCAAGAAGGCTTAGCTTTATGTAATGATTTGAAGCTAAGGAATCAATTGAAATCGCAGAGGGTTTCAGAGAGAAAGCAATTAGGTGAATTTTGTAGTCAATTTGCAGTAGATGACTATAAGCCTTATGATAAAAAGGGAAAGGCTAAGAAGGATTATAATAGAGAAAAGGGAAATAAGCCCTACTATAGGAGGAAAAGGAAGAAGAAATATCCCCAGCAATATAAAGAGAGAGAGAAGGGGAAAGAGAAGAAATCTTCTCAAAAGAGGAAATCCTCAAAGGAAATAAAATGTTATAAATGTGATAAAATTGGTCATTACGCTAATAGGTGTTATACCAAAAAGAAAATTCAAGAAATAGAGGATGAAGGGTTAAAGAAAACCCTAGATAAGATATTGATAAATTCTGATGAAGAATTAGGTTCATCAGACGAGTCTAGTGATGACGAGTCGATTAATATGTGCGAATGTGATAGCGAATGTAGTTGTGAGGAATGTTCCAATGAACATGATCTTGAGTATTATAAGTCCATAGTTGAAATGAATGGATTATCAATCAATGTACTGACTACTCAAGATAAAGGAGAGATAATAAAATCTCTATTATCTACTGAAATCAGTAGAAATGCTAGGGAAAAACTAATAGATTTTCTTAGTTTAGAAGAAAAGTTAACTAGTAGTTCTTTGAATGAGGAAGGAACTAATAAGAATAAAGAGGAATTTTACAGCATGGATGAAGTCCTACGACGATATAGAAATAAGGAGGTAAAAGCTGTAACAATATAAGATCTCCAAAATGAGATTAAGGTACTGAAAAAAGAAATAAAAGAGTTAAAATCTCAAGATGAGATGACTCAAATAAGACTGTCTAATCTGGAGACGGTAGCAAAGAATATGATAATCCATACTACCGAGCAAGGGAAAAGCTCAAAAAGAAGTAATACTTCTACCCCTGGAGCTTCTGATGAGGAAAATGAGCCTCAACAGAAATTAGAGAAAATAGATCTCTATGTTACCCAAAAATGGTACATTCAAATAGATTTACTCATTAATAATGAATATTATATTAAGAATTTGATTGCACTAGTAGATAGTGGTGCAGATCTTAATTGTGTTAAGGAGGGTGTGATTCCAATCAAGTATTGTGAACGCACAACTCAAACACTGAGTGCTGCAAATAATAAAGCATTGACAGCACCTTATAAGGTTACAGATGTTAATGTCTATAAAAACTCTGCAACCATACCACTGTAATTTGTGGTAGTTAAGGAAATAACTCAGCATGTTATTCTAGGGACTCTTTTCCTAGAAAACTTATGCCAATAAAGAATATTAATTTAAAGGGAATTTCTACTGTTTATAAAGGCAGAGAAGTAACCTTTGAATTTATTCGTGATCTAATGATCGAAATACTTAATGAAATAAGAGAAATTGATTTTAAAGAAAATCAAATCAATTTTCTTCGGGAGGAAATAAGGCAAATACAAATCTCTGATTAATTAAATAAGCCAGATATTAAGGATAAAATAAACAGGTCGAAGAGGAATTTAAACTTCAGATTTGTAGCAATCTTCCAAATGCGTTTTGGGATAGAAAACAGCATATTGTTTCACTCCCTTATGAGGATAACTTTAATGAGAAAGATATCCCAACCAAAACAAGACCGTGCCAGATGAATCAGCAATATCTGGAAATATGCAAGAAAGAAATACAGGATTTAATGGATAAGAAGTTAATAAGAAAGTCCTACTCTCCATGGAGTTGCACAGCATTCTATGTAATGAATAATGCTGAGAGGGAGAGAGGTGTACCAAGATTGGTAATTAATTATAAACCTCTCAATAAGGTTTTGAAGTGGATCAGATATCCAATCCCTAATAAGAGGGATCTGCTCAATAGAATTGTTAAAGCAAGGATTTTTTCTAAATTTGATTTAAAATCAGGCTACTGGCAAACACATATAGCTGAGCAGGATAGGTACAAGACTGCTTTTACAGTTCCATTTGGGCACTATGAGTGGAATGTTATGCCCTTCGGACTAAAAATTGCTCCGTCCGAATTTCAGAATATAATGAATGAAATATTCAATAGCTATTCTGAATTTATTTTATCTTATATTGATGATATATTAATATTTTTCAATTCTCTTGATGAACATTTTAAACACTTGAAGATTTTCAAGCATCTAGTAATCAAGAATGGGCTGGTAATATCGGCACCAAAAATAAAGTTGTTCCAAACAGAAATAAGATTTTTTGGACATAATATAGCAAACAGGACAATAATTCCTATTGATAGAAGTATTGAATTTGCTTCTAAGTTCCCCGATGAAATAACTGATAATAAGCAGTTACAAAGGTTTCTTGGGGCATTGAACTATGTTTCTGACTTTTACAAGAACATAGCTCAGGATACAAAAATTTTGTATCAAAGATTGAAGAAGAATCCACCTGCCTGGTCAGAAGAACATACTAAGGCAGTTAGGATAATAAAGCAGAAGGTTAAGAATTTACCTTGCTTACATTTAGCCAATGCTGAATGGTTTAAAATAGAGGAAACAGATGCCAGTAATATTGGTTATGGTGGCATCTTGAAGCAAAGAAACCCTGAGACTAATAAGGTAGTTTTAGTCAGGTTTTGCTCGGGTAAATGGAATGATACCCAACTTAATTATTCCACAATCAAGAAAGAAATTCTTTCTATAATAAAATGCATTCATAAGTTCCAAGATGATTTGCTTAATCAGAAGTTTTTGCTTAGAATAGATTGTAGTTCTGCAAAAACAGTCTTGGAAAAGGATGTTAAAAATCTAGCATCAAAACAAATATTTGCTAGATGGCAGGCTGAATTAGCTATTTTTGATTTTGATATTGAATATATTAAAGGTGAAGAAAATAGTCTTCCTGATTTTCTAACTCGCGAATTTTTACAGAATGAGCAGGCGATATAAGGGCAAGCAGCCCTGGGAGCCTCCCAAATGGGAGCAGCCCAAAAGTCGTAAGACTCATCGGAGACAGGACCAAATTCCTGTACGAAAAAATATTATTGTTTCAGCCGATAATGTATCCAATGAGCAACAGAAGGAATTTTTTTTCCTATCAAGAGGCGGCTACTCTTGCAGAAATGGAGACAATATATACTCAGAAATCAGCTGAGGAAGACATAATATGTCTAGACAGGAATGACATCTCTGTGTCCAATGACACTTGGGACCCTTGGCAGCTCAAAGAAAAATACGTTGAGAGGAATTTTTATCCAATAAAAATGAGGGCGAGGAACCATTATGAAGGAATGCTTCTCTCTACCAATTCGGCGAAAATCGAGCACTTTAGGCAAAATCCTAAAGATCCACATTCGGAGATTGTATATAGTAAAATTACTATATATAAAATCCTTACCCCTCAATCATGGGGTTTGCATCCGAATTTCGAGAGAGCAATGCTTTTCAGGAATAATACAACTTCAATGAAGTTTACTTACTGGGATTACATTGATGCTTTCTTTTATGTATTCTATTATGAGAATGATAGAAGGAAGCACTCCTGGTTCATTAAAATATGTCCAAAAATATTAGAACAGGACATTCCCACCTGGTTCAATAAGTGGTGGAATTATTTTAAAGCAAACCTGGAAATATTGTCAGGACCTTTGCTTAACATGTTCGACGAATGGGTCGAAAAGGCAAAAATTTGCCAGAAAAAACAAAATTTTTATGATGAAGAGACAACCATGCTATTTTTCGTCTCTAATAATATTCCCCACATAATGAAGTGGTCTCTCAAATGTGTAGAGGGAGAATTTGGAATATACAAATTAAAAAGAATTTTTCTCATCAAATGGTAGAACAGAATTGATGAGAAGGAAAAAATAGCAGAAATCAAGGCATCACTTGCAGTAGAAGCCAAAGAATCAGAAAGGCTGCAAGAAGAAAAGATAATGGATTATGAGGATAATTACCTAAGAAAATTTAAAGATTATATGCTCAGAAAAAATCCCAAAATATCTAAAAAAAATTAAAAAATCGCTGTCGAAAATATATTCATTCCCAAATAAAAAAAATATTTGGAGATACTATCTTCCTAGATCTGGATGATGATGATTCAATGAAGTCGTCAGAAGTGTCAGTGGCAGCCCACGAGGATGAATCTTCCTCTGAAAGCAATAAGGAGGTGGTGGTAGAATCGTCCGCCAGTCATGCGCCATGAAGGCGGCCCAAGAATAGTAAAGATGACAAATAGAGGACACCTGTGCGATAGCAGAATAAATGAGGAATTGACGAAGACAGCCACCAATAGCAATAATGGTGGAAGTGGGGCCTACAATCCATATCAGGCCACGTTCAAGATAAGAAGGAATCTCCTTTAAAAAAGTAAAAGGAGATGTGAAATAAAGTTGCAGAGACACGTAGGTGCCTAATCAACTACGTATAACTTTAATAATTTGCTCGAGGCAGTTCTTCTGGACAGATGGCTTGCAATAACCGGATGTTGTCGGTTTGCTTCGAGTGTTTCTGTATTATAAATAGAGGCCTCTTGCCTCATTTGTGGGTGTGCTAAGTTTTCTACTTTCTTCTGTAAGAGTGTGTACTTGTGTGTGCTTTTGTACTATTACTACTATCAATAAAAGTTTCAAGTTTGCTATTTTCAATAAAAGTTTCAAGTTTGCTATATATATATATATATATATATATATATATATATAAACAGTATACGTAAGGCTGGGTATTTCAAAAGACTATCAAGGTGTACCAGCCATCACGCTATGATAGGTGAGAATGTCAAAGGAGAACATGTCCAAAATGGCTTGTGATGCCAGCGACCGGTACATATAGATTAAGTGGACTTTACTGGTGGCAATCCACGTGCAAGTCCTTGCATTGAAATAAAGTAGTCTAAGCCAACTGAACAATTTAATAGTTAAATGAACATTGATGTTGGAACGAAATCCTTCAAGTATAACACATCCTGACAACTTGAGTAAGATAAACAACGGTGGAACTGAACGAAGCGCCTTCTGAACAGGCTTGAATATAACACACCAAGTGAACTAGAGTACTTCGTGCAAATGAGTTAGAAACACGTCTACGATGTCCTAGAATCTGAGGCAGGGACACGCCCTTGACATTGAATGTTTACGTGAATTACGTTAAGTTGTTATATATATGAATTGTTGACTAACTTGGTTTACTTTGGACAGGGAAGACCGGACAGTAAGTATGGATAAGTCGTACATGTATTTTTATACAAATACTTGAAATCGGTAACACGAGATAGGTTATGATATATGCCATAAAACTGATCCTAAGGCAAGATTAGAAAGACAATGAATGATAGATGGTGCACAAAAGTAAATAGAACGTGTTTGGTAATGATAGCATTGTGGGCGAGCTAGCCTCCCCACCAGTGCATAACAATGTACTGAGAACCCCATAGTTTGCTTGCAGGGTGCAGAAGATGTCATCGGGTGCGGAGCTTTCCTCGAACGTGCTAAGGCGCGGAGCTATCTCTGGAGCCTTAGAGCGTTGCAAAGAGCTGAAGCACCATATACAGGACATAATGTATTAGAACATCGCCATGAATCATCCCATCTTGTAAGCCATTTGGTACGCCTTTTATGTTTCAGAGAGAGAGAGAGCTTGAGAGACTTGTAAAGTCGGCCTAGAGCCGCTTGTAAACTTCTTGAAAATCAATAAAGAGTTTGGATCCGCTTCAACTTGTGTTCATTTACTTTCTGCTGCAAATGGGAACACACTGTGCGACTCTGTGGCCTAGCTCAAATCGGCCGTTTCTAGAGATTAGCCTTGCACGGGCGCAACCGTACGGCATCATGCCTTAGCGAGGCCGATCGCTCCTACGGGAGCGGGGCATGACAGATTGGTATCAGAGCATGGCTTTACGTCCTTGGACTTCATTTCGATTCTCTCAGTTTTGAAAGCTCGTTTGGAAACAAAAGAAGTATACGCTCTCTCTCATTGTGCCTTGGGATGTTCCATACAATAAGTCTAATATTTTCGAAAGCTCGTACGAGTACTCGGTTGAACGGGATCGATAGGCGAAGGCCTTTGTGCCGAACCACGACGGACTTGAGTTGGAAGGAACTAATGCTAAAAGTTAGCAAACACAGTACATGCTTGAATAACCTTACGCTGACAATAGTGAACGAGTACACGAGACCGAAGTATAGTTCGAGCGGGATGGTTATGCACACAGCCTTTGGCTAAGTTGTGTCGAGTATCACGCACCTAGACCTTCTGGTGCGAATGAGTTTGCGAGCAAGATCGACTAACGCTCGAATGAGAATAAGTGAGACTTAGAACGTATGTTGATAGAGACACTACTTGACCAACGCTAAAACGAACACGGAAAATGGTTCTTAGACTTTGAGGAACGGGCGAACGCACAATTGAACATGTCGATTGTGAGTCGAATGACCTTTTGAGGATTTATAGAATGACTTGACCCCGAGTGGTGTATGTGATTGCTTCGAAGAAGAATAAGAGTGAGTGTCGATGACTAGTCGAGCGGCTTGAACCCTGAGTGGTGTATAGACGTTATAGAAATTGTTCGAGCGAGACTAAAGGATTTACGGATTGTGGTAGCAGATGCTCTCAGTCGATATCATGTTGTTATGTATCTCACTATGGATCGGCATCTGCTGGAGGATCTTGAGAGCCTTGGAATTGAGATTATTCTTCCAGGAGTTGGAGGACAGCTGATGCATATGCAGATACAGTCAGGACTGTTAGAGAAGATCAAGGAGGCCTAGTTTCTTGATGAGGGACTCCGATGTCTTAGAGCTCAGGCGGAGACAGGATTGCTTGATGACTTCACTATTGCGGAGGATGGATCCCTGAGACACGGGAACCAGTTGTGTGTGCCCAAGGATCTGCGGAAGGAAGTGATGTAGGAGGCCCATCAGTCGCAGTATTCTATTCATCCTGGGTCTACCAAGATGTACAAGGATCTGCGAGAGTATGTTTGGTGGTATGGGATGAAGAGAGAGGTTGCCAGATTTGTTTCCAGATGCCTTGTGTGCCAGCAAGTCAAGACGGAGCGCCAGAGACCAACAGGACTACTCCAGCCTTTACCTATTACGGAATGGAAGTGGAAGCACATCACTATGGACTTCGTCTCTGGATTACCGCGTACTCCCAGTGGCAAGGACGCTATTTGGATGATCGTGGACAGACTGACGAAGTCTGCTCATTTCATTCCGTTCAAGGCTGGGCGTGTCCGGCTCGTGTCTGATTATTCGGGAGCGGATCGTGACACAGATAGAACGAGTATGTTGACAAGCGATGATATCACACAAAGCCTTAGAACGGGTAACGCTTAGTTGGTTTCGACTTCGACAGTCTCAAACAAGATATCGTTCGGACGAATTAAGAATGCGTAGTACAAATTATAAAACGATTGAATAGAGATTCAAAACGATAAAATAAATAGATGTTTTGGTCGAGGAAACGTAGAAGATCGTACGTGCGATTTCAGATAGTCGACTAGATTGAACCTTGAGTTAAGGTGAAATACTCATAGACAAGATCGAAGATAGCACGATTGGAAGATAGCGTGCATGGAAAACGTTGGTTTGAAGATACGAGAATGACTAAGTATTTGGAATAGATGTTGCTCAATAACGAGTTAGCATGACACAGTGCGAATTAAGGAAATTAAGTTGCATGACCCGAAATTCGTTGTAAAAGGAAGATCGTCAGGTTATGTACATCATCGATGATATTAAAGCGTATCAAAGATCGATGTACGATAACTCGGGGGTACTCTGATTCGATGAATGATGATCGTGTTAGAAATTATTGTTTCAAAGGATACTATGTTGGGGAATTTTTATAGAAATGAATGTTTGGGATGAAAAAGGGAAGTGACTTGATTGTTCGGTGATAACCACAACGACAACGATCTTGTCTTGCGCGAGCGCAACTCCAGCCTCGGACATGAGCCACGTCGGATTTAGGACGATCGTTCCGCGTGAGCGTTCGCATGGTGATTCATGTCCAGCGGAAATGATCGAACTCGAAATATCATGACATGGCAATTTTGATTGCTACGACTTATGGTTTGAAGCGAAGGCGAATTTGAGGATTGATCAGACTTATGATGGACGACTAAGTAAAGTTGAGGATTGAGTAGACCCAATCCGTATATCGAAAATGAGTAAGTCTAGACAGAACGGAAGAGTTACGTCCCGATGAGGACGATTATTCCACGGGAATGTTGATATGGTGATTCATGTCTGCCGTGGATAATCAAACTTGCGTGAGATCGGGACGCGACATATTGTAATGCTAGACGACCTTGTGACCGACTACGTGAATTGGATAGGATGGATAGGTGAATTTTATCAAACATACTTGAAGAGATAGACTACGATAATTGCTAGTGTGGACATACGATATTAATATGTCGAGGATTCGGTTGAGGACAACCTATCGTAGGATGACTTTTCTTAATGAGCTCGGACTTGGAGAGGAGAATATGTTGACGCAAATAGGACGAACACTGCTTGATGTTTAGAAATTTGAGTGAAACGAACTTGGGTAGAAACTCCCGTACAAACGAATAAATGGTTTGACCATAGGATTTGGGGCGAGTGTCGTGCAATGACCTTGCATGATGAACTGTGAACTTGACTTGTAACTATGACCTTGTGAGATGACCTAACGGATAGGCGGACGACCCGATGCTGAGTGATTGAACCTGTGTGACTGACATTTACAGTATCGTCTGGACGGACGATAGACTTGGGGCAACAAGACTTAGAGTAGGACGTGAAACTGGGAGTATACGTGAACGACGACGAGATTGGCCCCAAACGAAGTGAATGATAGAAATCGATGTTGCACAAGTAAAGTTGGAATAACGAATTGAATCATTGATAGAAAGACGTATTCGACGATAGTGCAATACTTGGTCTTGAATCGGACGGAAAGTACTTAGACTTGGTCGACTCCGCTAAGAAGAAATCATATTGATTTCGTAGACAAGAACGCTTGAGAAACGAATCGGATCATTTTGAGGACCGAGATAAACGATAGTGAGACGCACATAAGTTCAGTTTTAATCAAAGTTAGCAAAACGATAAACAAATCAAATTTTGAGGACCGAGATAAACGATAGTGAGACGCATATAACTGGCGACATATTTTAATAATCCAGCGACGTAACGTCGCTATTCAGCGACGTAATTTTATATCTGTCGCTGAACGTCGCTATTCAGCGACGTTTTGCGATGTTTTTATAAAGGAGTCGCTGAATTCTATATATAGCGACGTAATTTTACGCCGTCGCTAAATTACGTCGCTAATAGATCATATTTTAGTAGTGCGCCTTGAATATGTGCACGATCCAAACTCAGCGATATGATGAACTCGAATGCAGCTGCAAGTGGATATTGAGATGCGCATAAACGAAAGTGAGTTAGCCTTAGCCTACGACTCTCATGTTTGATGAATTACAACGTACCTCGTGCGACCATTACAGCCCCGCAACAGGGCACAATAGTGACCGAGTCGAAGAAACACGACAATTGAATAAGTACCATCAACTCTAAAATGAGCGAAAAGTTATTCAATAAAATTGACCAAACGTATGCAACATAAAACTTGAAAGGATAACCGAGCATAGTTCGATGCCATCGAGCGATAAAGCCATTCGATAGGAATTGTCTAAGATACACACATGACACGAGTTAAGGAATGGTATGATGACCTGCACTCAGGAAGTCTCGAGGACGAGACTTGTTTTGAGTGGTGTATTATGTAATGACCCACTCCGCCCTAGCGGAACACCGATTCAAACGGCAAGTGCAACGACTCAAATGAGCCGTTGACTCAAAAAGTTGCATCGACATTAGAAAGTGTCGATGTGAATCGATACAAGACTCACATTGGCCCATCGAAGATGAATCCAGACTTAGACTTTCAAAGGCGTGCTCGGAGTATCGCTCGGCCGATGCGAACATCGCTAAGGTGGGTGGCTCCGATGAACCCGTCTTTGCTTAGCCTAGACACATAACAATACGGATACTATTGCTAGAATCCCTAGGTGATAATACCGCGCATGCTAATAAATGACTCAACGCACCTAGCTAAGGGAATAATCCCATCTTGTATTCTTGTATAGAATATGGAAAAGAACTTGAAAAATGTGAGAACTCTCGCACCGCACTCCACGCTCGTGCCAAGGCACAGGCTTATATTTTAAATTCTTTATGCATTCAACAATGAATGGTTTACAACAATAAGACGGAAAGACTATCGACATAGACGTTCCGAGTAGAGTATAGCAACATTGGAAGACTTTGGGACAGATGGGTCGCCAAGGCGACTCCCACACAGAGAGTTGCATAATGTATGAATGAATGAATCAATGAATAAGTGAATGAATGAATCAACGAGTGAATGAATGAATGAATATGTGAATGAATCAATGAACGAACGAACAAGTGAAAGAAACAAAAGAATGAATGAATAAAAGATAAGAAAGAAATGAATGGTTAGCGACAGGTATGACGGGGACGTACATCGGGGCTCGCTACCCACGCTGCATGGACACCGTTGCCAACCTGGTCGATAACGTATTATGGCTCACAGACAGCCTATGGCTCAAAGACAGCCGTTAAGTTAAAATGACAAGACAACACGAAATGGTCGCGGACAACCCACTCGTATAGGGGGAAGAATCAAAAAGGGATTCCAAGGCAACGATCAACGAGACATCATGGCCGGCCTAGGCGGAATCATGGCTTACATGCTGCTTGGGTGGGGGCTCGGACACTCCAAGTAGACGTAAGGCCGAATATTTCAAAAGGCCATCACGCTATGATAGATGAGAATGCTAAAGGGGAACATGTCAAAAATGGCTTGTGATGCCAGCGACCGGTGCATATAGATTAAGTGGGCTTTGCTGGTGGCAATCCACATGCAAGTCCTTGCATTGAAACAAAGTAGTCTAAGCTAACTGAACAATTGAATAGTTAAATGAACATGGATGTTGGAACGAAACCCTTCAAGTATAATACATCATGACAACTTGAGTAAGCTAAACATCGGTAGAACTGAACGAAGTGCCTTCTGAACATGCTTGAATTTAACACACCAAGTGAACTAGAGTACTTCGTGAAAATGAGTTAGAAACACGTCTACGATGCCCTAGAATTTAAGACAGGGACACGCCCTTGACATTGAATGTTTACGTGAATTACGTTAAGTTGTTATATATATGAATTGTTGACAGAGAAGACCGGACGATAAGTATAGGTAAGTCGTGCATGTATTTTCATGCAAATACTTGAAACGGTAACATGAGATAGGTTATGATATATGCCATGAAACTGATCATAAGGCAAGATTAGAAAGACAATGAATGATAGATGGTGCATAAAAGTAAATAGAACGTGTTTGGTAATGATAACATTGTGGACGAGCTAGCCTCCCCACCAGTGCATAATAATGTACTGATAACCCCACAGTTTGCTTGCAGGGTGCAGGAGATGTCATCGGGTATGGAGCTTCCCTCGAACGTGCTAAGGCGCGGAGCTATCTTTGGATCCTTAGAGCGTTGCAAGGAGCTGAAACACCATATATAGGATATAATGTATCGGAACATCGCCATGAATCATCCCATCTTATAAGCCACTTGGCACGCCTTATATGTTTCAGAGAGAGAGAGAGCTTGAGAGACTTGTAAACTCGGCCTAGCGCCGCTTGTAAACTTCTTGAAAATCAATAAAGAGTTTGAATCTGCTTCAACTTGTGTTCATTTACTTTTCGCTGCAAATGGGAATACTCTGTGCGACTCTGTGGCCTAGCTCAAATCGGCCATTTCTGGAGATTAGCCTTGCACGGACGCAACCTAGGCCCGTGCGACATCACACCTTAGCGAGGACGATCGCTCCTACGGGAGCAGAGTGTGACACCATACACCCCCACTCCACAAATCCACCAACCCAGATACCTCCACCACCTTCCACCTTACAGTCCCAGCAGAACCCGGTACTCCCTCCACCACCTATCGTTATACCTACCCAGGCTTCCGTCACTCTCGACGAGAACCAGCTGCTCATTCTGATCCAGGGGTTCCTAACGACCCATCAGGAGCAGACCATATTACTTCGCCAGAGCGTGGAGCGCTCTGAGGAACGTACCATGATCCCACCACCGGTAGAGCTACGACCGAGAGCGGGGAATATCAAGGACTTCATGGGCTTGAACCCCAAGGAGTTCATGGAGACTGAGGGCATCATAGTCGCAGATGACTGGTTGGACTCGGTAGAGAGGAAGCTCCTCGGAGCTAGGTTGCCGGGTGACCTTCAGGTCGAGGCAGCGGGATTTATGCTGACAGACTTAGCAGGAGTTTGGTTCAGGAATGAGCCACTATTTGTGAGAAGGGGAGCCACATGGTGTCAGTTCAAGACCCAGTTCAAGAAAAAATTCTTTTCAACTACCGCTAGAATAGCCATGGGGCTACAATTCCAAAACCTCCAGCAGGGGAACCGTTCTGTTGACGAGTATACGGCAGAGTTTAGTCGCTTGAGCCATTTCGCCCCTAGCCTAATTTTAGACCCAGAGGAGATGGCACATAGATTTTGCCATGGTCTGATCCCTGACATCGGTATATTACTGGTGGCGAACGGAGCTACCGACTATTATCAGATTCTCGAGCTAGCTCGGAGTATAGAGGAGCGCCTTCTGTCTTATAAGAGGCCAGCTACCGGATACGTCCAAGCGCTAGGCTTTCCAGCCAAAGGCACCTGCTCAGCATCAGTAGGCTTATCGTTCTCCAGCACAGCATCGGCACCATCACCCCCAGGCACCACTTGCCAGAGCTCTAGGGCAGCAGCAGTAGCGGAGTGTCTCATGCTCATTCTGTAAAAGGCAAGGGCACGACCCCTCTGTCTGCAGGAAGAGGTTGAACCAGTGCCTAGCATGCGGGTCTACTACCCACCAGCTTCGAGGATGCCCGTTAGCGGGGAGAGCACCAGGTACTGGACCACCATCTAGAGGACTGCCGCTCCCGACTCAGCAACAGAGGTTCGGGCAGCATCTACAGCAGCAAAAGGGACCCCAGGGGAAGGCTTATAGTCTAGATCTTGAGGCGGAGCTGGAGTAGGTTTCAGAGCCAAATTATTTGGCTGATGTCATCACAGGTCATGTTTATCCACATACTTTTCTAACCATATGCTTGTTTGATTCTGGTGCATCACATAGCTTTCTGTCATTAGAGTTTTTACAAAAATACCATTTAGTAGCTACACCCACTAAGAAGATGAGTAGAGTAATGACGGAAGGCGGACCAGTACCCATTATAGCTATCTATAGATGCTCTATTACTATAGTTGGGAGAGAGTTTGGAGGACGATTCTTTGTGATGCCACTTCTCGGATATGATATCATATTGGGAATGGATTGGCTTAGCTATGCTCACGCAGCTATAGACTGTCATGAGGGTAGTATTCTGTTCAGTCCCCCAGGAACAACACCATTCAGTGTTAGGAGGACTGGGCCGGAGGTCAACCTAGAGACGAACTATTGTGCGACAGTTGGAGAGTTAGCACCACCACACCCTATCATTGGGGAGTTTATGGATGTATTCCCAGAGGATCTTCCAGGACTTCCACCTAACAAAGATGTGGAGTTCATAATAGATTTAGTACCGGGCTCATCATCAGTGTCCCGGGCTTGCTATAGAGTGAACCCCAAGGAGGCCGTAGAGATGAAGGAGTAGATCGATGATCGGCTGAAAAAGGGTTTCATTCGATCTAGTGCTTCTCCATGGGGAGCACCAGTGCTCTTTGTGCCGAAGAAGGATGGTACAGTCCGGTTGTGTATTGACTACCGAGCATTGAATACCATCACCATTAAGAACAAATATCCTCTGCCTCGGATAGACGATTTGTTTGACCAGTTGAGTGGGGCGAAGGTGTTCTCCAGGATAGACTTGAGATCGGGTTACCACCAGGTAAAGGTGAGAGCTGAAGACATCCAGAAGACTGCGTTCAATACGAAGTATGGGCAGTACGAGTTTCTGTGATGCCATTTGGTCTCACAAATGCGCCAGCAGTCTTTATAAACTTAATGAATAAGGCATTTCACCAGTATCTGGATAAATTCGTCGTAGTGTTTATCGATGACATCCTAATATACTCGAAGACGCCGGAAGAGCACGAAGAACACTTACGGACAGTTCTAGGGATTCTGAGAAAGAAGAGGTTGTATGCCAAATTGTCGAAGTGCGAGTTCTTTCAAGACCGAGTAGAGTTTCTTGGTCATGTAGTCACTGGAGAGAGGATCTCAGTAGATCCCAGGAAGATTGCTGTCGTCGAAACATGGAAGGCTCCGACATCAGTTTCAGAGATCAGGAGTTTCTTGGGATTAGCAGGCTATTATAGGAAGTTTGTCCAAGACTTTGCTAGAATAGTTGAACCCATGACGAAGATGACGCGGAAGGACGCAGAGTACATTTGGTCAGAGGACTGTCGTGCAGCATTGGAGGAGCTGAAGAGGAGACTGACGACCGCTCCAGTTCTGACATTACCTTCAGGATCTGGAGGTTTTACCATTTACAGCGATACTTCGAGAAAGGGACTATGATATATTTTGCAGCAGCATGGAAAAGTGATTGCTTATACATCTAGGCAATTATTGACTCATGAATGGAACTATCCTACTCATGACCTAGAGTTAGCTGCGGTGATCTTTGCACTCAAGTTGTGGAAACACTACTTATACGGAGAGCGAGTGGAAATCTTTACTGACCACAAGAGCTTGAAGTATGTGTTCACGCAGAAGGAGCTGAACATGAGATAGAGAAGATGGTTGGAGTTGATGAAGGACTTCGACATTGATTTGCAGTATCACCCTGGAAAAGCAAATGTGGTAGCGGATGCGCTGAGCAGGCATCCGATGGCATGGTATCTGATGATAGATCGACATTTACAGGAAGATCTGGAGAAGCTCGGTATTAAGATGATTCAGCCAGGATCAGTGATACAAATGATGGCGCTAGATATTCAGTCAGGTCTTATAGAGCAGATCAAGAAGGCCCAGTCTACAGATGAGAGCTTTCACAGACTTAGAGTTCAGGCTTTATTTAGATTGCTTGATGACTTCACTGTAGCAGAGGATGGATCCTTGAGGCACGACAGCCGGTTATACGTACCGAAGGGTGAGCTGGTAGAGGCAATCTTACAGGAGGTACACCGATCGTAATATTCTATTCACCCCGGTGCCAACAAGATGTACTATGAATTACGGGAACATCTTTGGTGGCACGGGATGAAGAGAGATTTATCACGCTTTATTTCGAGGTGCCCAGTTTGCCAGCAGGTCAAGGCGGAGTGTTAGAGGCCAGCTGGCCTATTGCATCCGTTATCTATTCCCGAGTAGAAGTGGGAACATATTACGATGGACTTTGTCTCAAGGCTTTCTCGTTCCCAAGGAGGGAAGGACGCCATATGGGTTATTGTTGACAGGCTGACGAAGTGTGCTCATTTTATATCCTTCAAGGTGGGGCTCTCCACCGAGAAGTTGGAAGAGTTATACATGCAGCAGATAGTTCGCTTGTACGGAGTACCGGTGAGCATCGTATCAGACCGGGACAACAGATTCACATCCCATTATTGGAGGAGCTTGCAGGAGGAGTTGGGCAGTCGGCTCAAGATCAGTACGGCGTACCACCCACAGACCGATGGACAGTCCGATATGACGATTCATACGCTTGAGGACATATTGAGGACTTGTGTACTGGACTTCGACGGATCATGGGAGAGTCATCTTTACTTGGTAGAGTTTTCATACAACAACAGCTACCAAGCTGTAATGTCCCAAATTCATGATACGTATTTAGAGTACGTATGCATATTTTGGACCCATATTTTATTTTAGTCATGATTAGTTATCTTGGTTTATTTTGCATTGGCTTGGTTTTAATTAGCATTGATAGTTCAATTGGTTTTAATGGTTCATTGGTTTATTTGGATTAGTGAGGCTGGGTTTATTTCATGGTTCATTTGGTTTAAATTGCTAGAGAGAGAGAGTTTATTGGCCTTGACTTGGTTCACCTTGGTTTATTTTGGTTTGGTCTATTTTGGTTTAACATGGAGAACCCTACCCCATTATAAATATCAACTTCTCTCTCTCTCCTTATTATTTTTCTTCATCTTCTTCCTCAAGCTTCTTCCTCTCCACCACCACCAACCTAGGCAAGTGCATCTTGCTATCACTTGAGGGCTATATTTTATTTGTCTATTAGTTTTATTAGCTCATTTTGAGCAACATTAGAACTTGGGTTTTCTCCATTTGGAGCTTAGAATTTTGTAGATCTAGGTTTGAAGTATTTTCGGATTTTGGTGGATTTGATCTATGAAACTTGTTTATTTTCATGTTTTGATTGTTCTATGTGGAAGAGAATCGAATTTTACATAATTTAGATCCTTGCAAAGTTGGATTTGGACTTGTTTTGACCTAGTTGTGGTCCTTGGAAATTCTGAGTTCCATGGCTTTTCTCTCGGGTTGGGGAAGAAGACCCCTGTTCCCGAGCGCAATCCAGTCCAGCGCTCTTTAGCGCTGGCGCAAACCAGTTGGCCCAGCACTCTTTAGTGCTGGCACAATCTAGCCTCGCACAGCTCGTTTTGGCGTAAACCAGCCAGCGCAGCTCGCCCTGGCGCAATCCATTCTCTGCGCAATCCGGTGTGTGCGCAATCCAGTGTGTGCGCAATCTGATCCCTGCGCAATCCGACTCAGCGCGGCTCAGCTCTTGCGCAGTTCATCTTCTGCGCAATCTGACCTAGCGCAATCCATTTCCCTGCGCGCTTGATCCAGCGCAGTCCAGCCCCTGCGCGATCCAACTCTCGCGCAGTCCATCCCTTGCGCACTCTAACCCCTGCGCAATCCATTGTCCATGTTGATTTTGTTTTAATCCTCTAGGCTTGGCTTCTCTTCTATGGATTGGAGTTTTGAGATCTTGTTTCACATGACACGACTGCTTGACCCAACACGACCTGGCACGGTTTTTGGATGAATTGCTTATGACTAATATAGTTTCTAATTTCTGTGATTTATGATCCGGGTACTTCTGATCTTCTTGATAGTGACCCGATAGGATGCACACTTGACTTGTAACCGGTGACTCATATTAGTCCTGTATATGGATATTTTATTAGATATTTTACGCCCATTTTATATCCTTATGCCTTTTGTCATGAACTTGATAATCACGAATTTATTTAATATGTTTGGTGCGCTCTCGACCAGTAACCTGACATGACATGATAGTGGCCCGTCGTGGCGCACTCCTGACTAGTATACTTGACCGGATAACCTGACATGTTATATCTCGATAAGCCGTTGCGGCGGCTACTTGACATGACATGACCTGTATAATGACTTGACACCGTGGGCGATTGTGCTTGTATAAATGAACCAGTCTTGTCTCGCATCATTTCTAGGGCATGTACCCCTGAGTACCACGGTCAGGGGTACATATTGAAATAAACTAAGGTTAATAACTAGAATAATCTACTAGTCATGAAGAGATGTTCCCCAGTTACAGGCGACCCCGTTATTCCGGCCGCAAATGTTTGGACTTGTAGCCTGCCGACGAGTAGGGCACATTTCCAGTCCACTGTCATGTGGGGCACTCTCGATTGTCACTTTAACGATTGGACTCTATTGTCTTGCACTCTTCCTCCATTGACACTTTAATAATTGAACTCTCTGGATTGTCACTATAATGATTGCCTGGATAACCTGGGTAGCTGCAGGGCCTGTGACTAGTTGGAGCATCTCATTGCATCTTGCTAGTAACTAGGATTGTGATAACCCTAGTTAGTTAATGTAGAAAGCCGTAGGCAATGATTGGCCGTGATTGATTGGATGGAGTCTAGTCCAGTTTAGTATTGTCTAGAAGTGAATGATTGCAATATTGTACCAGCATGATTGAATGATTGTCACTCCAGATTGTCACTATAATGCTTGAACACTATTATCACTCCAGATTGTACTATCCTGATTGTACCCTTCATTGTCACTTTCATCATTGTCTTCCTTTCTTATATATTGTCCAGCTATAATTTATTTAACATGATGCTTCTCTTAATTATTTTCTCTGATTGGGACAAGTGCATTGGTAGTGCTCGAACCCCAATTTGTGTTACTTATTGTTTTCTTACATGTTGAATACTAATGATTTGCTGGTTTTAGTCCTTAAGTGAAGCCTCCTTTGTGGCACTTGCTCTTTCTGGGGTCTGACCCAGCTGGTTTTATATGTCCAGATACTGGAGCAGCACCAAAGGATCTTCCTGCTTTCCAGCCCGATGGTGGTCACCAGGCGTAACTAGGGCATCGAGTGGGTTTCTTTTTGTTCTTCCACTGTAATATTGTAAATTATTCTTTTGAGGCGTTTAGCCGACGAGCAAGTGTTAGCTCGATTGTACTTACTTACTGTCTGCCTACGGGCTGTAACATGATTGACAAGCCTCGGGGGTTGATCATGTATGACTGAACTCTTGCTAGTCCTTACATTTTGTACGACTAGCTTCATGATCATCTGATATGTAATATTTGGGACGCCTTATATTTATGTATTTGATGCTCTGACATCTTATGATTATTACTAGTTGGTTGAGATTGAGACAATAGGCTATTTTATGACCTTAAGAGACTGATGGCTTGTAGATAAACCCTCGCATATCTAGACAGCCGTGACCGTATGGTGAGATGGATTCTATTTCATCATACGTAGCTGGCTATGTCCGCCCCCGCTCTCTAGTATTCTGGTACTGGGGCGTGACATGGTTTAAGTGGTAGCCCATGCAGGTCTTGTCAATCAAGATATGTGGGGGTTTACCAGATAGATGTCTCAATCTGTACTCGCCTTTGATCTCCACTCGTATCTTTATATCTCCTTGATCCCTGACTTGATAACATGCTTGCATCATTGTTGTATCCTGGTCCTTCCTTAATATCCCTGATGTCATTGCTTCAGTGACATCGTTCATATTGATCAGTCGGAAGGAGCCCAGCCGGCAGCCCAGCAACAGCAAGAGGATCAAGATCAGTCCTCAGCAGCAGCCTCCCGAGCCGTGCCTCCTGGAGAACCAGTACCACCAGTTCAGCCCGTTCAGCCTGCAGAGCCGGATGATGGCACCTTGGTAGGTCTCATCAGGACCTTGATAGCTTCCCAGGATCGTCGAGGAGACGCCTTGCACCAGGCAGTGGCAGATGCTTTGACCAGAGGCGGTCATCCAGGGAATAGTACGGTCAACAGTTTCAAGCGCCTGAACCCTCCATTCTTCGATGGCAGCGAGGATGCCATTGCTGCCGATGCTTGGCTACAAGATATAGAGGTGATTCTCGAAGCCGCGAAGACTCCAGAAGACGAGAAGGTGGCTGTGGTACGCCTACAGTTATTGGATCTAGCCCGCAGTTGGTGGGCCGCACAAGCAGTGGGATTGGCAACACCTGTCTCCTGGGCAGTATTCAGCGAGAAGTTCCAGACCAAGTATTATGATGCAGTGGCTCGATATGACTTGCAGACCAGGTTCAGTAATCTTAAGCAGATGGGGAGGACGGTCGACGGTTATGCGACCGAGTTTTCCAGACTCAGTCGGTTTGCTCCCACCTTGGTGGCAACCGAGTTCGACAGAGCACAGAGGTTCCAGCAGGGACTTCACCTAGAGATTATATTGGCAGTAGAACAGTTCGAGCATCAGACCTATGATGCGGTGTTGCGAGCAGCAAGGAGGCACGAGTATACCTCCCAGAGAATAGTGGACAGGACTGGAGGTCGGAAGCGGTCCCATAGTCAGATGAACTAGTCTTCGGTACCACCTCCAGCAGCTAGGACTTTAACTATTGGAGCTCCGAGGCGAGCAGCTTCAGTTACGTCGGACCAGCACTCAACCCTGACGTACTCTCCGTAGAAACATAAGCAAGCGCAGTCTTCCGCCGTGGGCTGTTCTTATTGTGGGAAGCCTGGACACGTGGTAGCAGAGTGTCGCAAGGCGTTGGGATTGTGTTTATTGTGTGGAGCACCAGACCATAGGGTGGGGTCCTATCCATTCAGAATTGATTCAGCATCGACAGTATCTAGTGCCTCGGATAGGGGACCAGCACCAGCACCAGCACCAGCTTCCGTTCACCAGCAGCAGCAGTTTTCGTTCCCGAGGCCATTGCCGACTCAGGCCCAGACCTTCCAGCAACAGAACCCGCGGCAGTTTGCCTTAGCCCAGGCTCAGGTTCAGAATCGACCGAGAGGTATATGTGTCATCTCATCTTGCTTTTCTACCGTCATTATGCGAGGTGCATGACATATTTCATGTATCCTGATTGTGACGGAACATCCCGGACCCGAGCCATATCCTAGATCATTCGAAAGGGTTGGTACCAATAACCGTAACTTTTCGTATGAGGAGAGGCCCGTATCCATGTTTGACCAAAGAGAGAGACCTTAAGCGCAAGACTATCAGTTCAGTCCGTGTTGCTTAGAGTCATCCCTCTTTGGGAGAGTCAAACTTGGGAGCATGAGGATGATATCTGATCAGGTCATCCCGGCTGGTTTGACTCGTAAGGTGTAATATCTTCCTTATGCCTTACGTTTTGAATCCTTGCTTGCATGAATGATTGTATGATTGATTGGTAGCGTAGATTGCCTATGATAGAATAGCTTTCCCTTACATCTCTAGCCTCTTGATTAAATTCCGAGGACGGAATTCTTTTAAAGTGGGTAGGATGTAATATCCCAAATTTGTGATACGTATTTAGAGTACGTATGCATATTTTGGACCCATATTTTATTTTAGTCATGATTAGTTATCTTGGTTTATTTTGCATTGGCTTGGTTTTAATTAGCATTGATAGTTCAATTGGTTTTAATGGTTCATTGGTTTATTTGGATTAGTGAGGCTGGGTTTATTTCATGGTTCATTTGGTTTAAATTGCTAGAGAGAGAGTTTATTGGCCTTGACTTGGTTCACCTTGGTTTATTTTGGTTTGGTCTATTTTGGTTTAACATGGAGAACCCCACCCCATTATAAATATCAACTTCTCTCTCTCTCCTTATTATTTTTCTTCATCTTCTTCCTCAAGCTTCTTCCTCTCCACCACCACCAACCTAGGCAAGTGCATCTTGCTATCACTTGAGGGCTACATTTTATTTGTCTATTAGTTTTATTAGCTCATTTTGAGCAACATTAGAACTTGGGTTTTCTCCATTTGGAGCTTGGAATTTTGTAGATCTAGGTTTGAAGTATTTTTGGATTTTAGTGGATTTGATCTATGAAACTTGTTTATTTTCATGTTTTGATTGTTCTATGTGGAAGAGAATCGAATTTTACATAATTTAGACCCTTGCAAAGTTGGATTTGGACTTGTTTTGACCTAGTTGTGGTCCTTGGAAATTCTGAGTTCCATGGCTTTTCTCTCGGGTTGGGGAAGAAGACCCCTGTTCCCGAGCGCAATCCAGTCCAGCGCTCTTTAGCGCTGGCGCAAACCAGTTGGCCCAGCACTCTTTAGTGCTAGCACAATCTAGCCTCGCGCAGCTCGTTTTGGCGTAAACCAGCCAGCGCAGCTCGCCCTGGCGCAATCCATTCTCTGCACAATCCGGTGTGTGCGCAATCCAGTGTGTGCGCAATCTGATCCCTGCGCAATCCGACTCAGCGCGGCTTAGCTCTTGCGCAGTTCATCTTCTGCGCAATCTGACCTAGCGCAATCCATTTCCCTGCGCGCTTGACCCAGCGCAGTCCAGCCCCTGCGCGATCCAACTCTCGCGCAGTCCATCCCTTGCGCACTCTAACCCCTGCGCAATCCATTGTCCATGTTGATTTTGTTTTAATCCTCTAGGCTTGGCTTCTCTTCTATGGATTGGAGTTTTGAGATCTTGTTTCACATGACACGACTGCTTGACCCAACACGACCTGGCACGGTTTTTGGATGAATTGCTTATGACTAATATGGTTTCTGATTTCTGTGATTTATGATCCGGGTACTTCTGATCTTCTTGATAGTGACCCGATGGGATGCACACTTGACTTGTAACCGGTGACTCATATTAGTCCTGTATATGAATATTTTATTAGATATTTTACGCCCATTTTATATCCTTACGCCTTTTGTCATGAACTTGATAATCACGAATTTATTTAATATGTTTGGAATGATAACTTGACATGATTGGCTTGACATGATAGACTTGATATGACAACCTGACTTGATGATGACCCGTAGTGGTGCGCTCTCGACCAGTAACCTGACATGACATGATAGTGGCCCGTCGTGGCGCACTCCTGACTAGTATACTTGACCGGATAACCTGACATGTTATATCTCGATAAGCCGTTGCGGCGGCTACTTGACATGACATAACCTGTATAATGACTTGACACCGTGGGCGATTGTGCTTGTATAAATGAACCAGTCTTATCTCGCATCATTTCTAGGGCATGTACCCCTGAGTACCACGGTCAGGGGTACATATTGAAATAAACTAAGGTTAATAACTAGAATAATCTACTAGTCATGAAGAGATGTTCCCCAGTTACAGGCGACCCCGTTATTCCGGCCGCAAATGTTTGGACTTGTAGCCTGCCGACGAGTAGGGCACATTTCCAGCCCACTGTCATGTGGGGCACTCTCGATTGTCACTTTAACCATTGGACTCTATTGTCTTGCACTCTTCCTCCATTGACACTTTAATGATTGAACTCTCTGGATTGTCACTATAATGATTGCCTGGATAACCTGGGTAGCTGCAGGGCCTGTGACTACTTGGAGCATCTCATTGCATCTTGCTAGTAACTAGGATTGTGATAACCCTAGTTAGTTAATGTAGAAAGCCGTAGGCAATGATTGGCCGTGATTGATTGGATGGAGTCTAGTCCAGTTTAGTATTGTCTAGAAGTGAATGATTGCAAGATTGTACCAGCATGATTGAATGATTGTCACTCCAGATTGTCACTATAATGCTTGAACACTATTGTCACTCCAGATTGTACTATCCTGATTGTACCCTTCATTGTCACTTTCATCATTGTCTTCCTTTCTTATATATTGTCCAGCTATAATTTATTTAACATGATGCTTCTCTTAATTATTTTCTCTGATTGGGACAAGTGCATTGGTAGTGCTCGAACCCCAATCTGTGTTACTTATTGTTTTCTTACATGTTGAATACTAATAATTTGCTGGTTTTAGTCCTTAAGTGAAGCCTCCTTTGTGGCACTTGCTCTTTCTGGGGTCTGACCCAGCTGGTTTTATATGGCCAGATACCGGAGCAGCACCAAAGGATCTTCCTGCTTTCCAGCCCGATGGTGGTCACCAGGCGTAACCAGGGCATCGAGTGGGTTTCTTTTTGTTCTCCTACTGTAATATTGTAAATTATTCTTTTGAGGCGTTTAGCCGACGAGCAAGTGTTAGCTCGATTGTACTTACTTACTGTCTGCCTACGGGCTGTAACATGATTGACAAGCCTCGGGGGTTGATCATGTATGACTGAACTCTTGCTAGTCCTTACATTTTGTACGACTAGCTTCATGATCATCTGATATGTAATATTTGGGACGCCTTATATTTATGTATTTGATGCTCTGACATCTTGTGATTATTACTAGTTGGTTGAGATTGAGACAATAGGCTATTTTATGACCTTAAGAGACTGATGGCTTGTAGATAAACCCTCGCATATCTAGACAGCCGTGACCGTATGGTGAGATGGATTCTATTTCATCATACGTAGCTGGCTATGTCCGCCCCCGCTCTCCAGTATTCTGGTTCTGGGGCGTGACATGGTTTAAGCCAGCATCGGTATGTCTCCATTTGAGGCACTATATGGACGACGATGACGTACATCGCTCTTTTGGAATAATGTTGGAGATAGAGTTATGCTTGGGCCAGAGATGATCACTGAGGCAGCGGAGAAGGTCAGGATGATCAGAGACAGACTCAGAGTTGCTCAGAACAGGCATAAACACTGGGCCGATGCTAGTCGCAGACCGATGGAGTTTGTCACCCCCACTTTTCTGAATAGGGCTAATATAGTCACTTATATTATTTTATTATTTTAATATTATTTAAATTATTAATGTTAGTGTTTTTACATTATTAGTTAAATATATATTTATATATATATATATATATTTTATATATATATATATATATATATATATATATATATATATATATATATATATATATATATATATATATATATATATGTTCAATAAGTTTTTATTATAAAACTTTTAATATAATTACCTTGATGATTAAAACAATTATATTTTTAGATAAATATATGAATATACAATTGAATTATTTTTAAAGTTTTTAAATATATTTAATAAATATAAGGTACAAATATTAATTTTATTTATAAATAATTTCAGGATATTTTATATAAATTTCTATGTATTTATTTCATACACAGAGAGTGTGTGTGTGTGTGTGTATGTGTGTGTGTGTGTGTGTATATATATATATATATATATATATATATATATATATATATATATTAAAGGAAACCCCTCCTCTTTTTATTAATGAAGGCTCAAAATGCCGAAGCCAGCACACGTATACAAGGCACAAAAAGACAAAGCATATGCAAGTATAACACGAAAAGTAAGACGAGGGGGAGAAACCGTTCTATCACCAAGAGCTAGGGGTTGAGCGAGGTCCAAAAAGCTCTCGGTCTGTGGGAGCACCCGGAGCTTCTTTTACGGCATTGGCAGAAGATTTCCCGAATGAGCTGGTCTGTTGAGTATTGGTGTCCTTCGTATCTTGCCTTGTTGTGATTCTTCCAAATCGCCCACGTGGCGGCCACTGCGACGATCTAGTGGCCATGGGAGGCTAAATGCCATGAGGCCGCGAGATTATTGAAGCATCCCCCCCGGCTCAATACTGTAGAGCTGATTCAGGGTCCTCCAAATACTACCAGACAGGCTCCCCTGACAGAATATGTGGTCTATAGTCTCCATCTGAGGCTCAGAATAGCACGAGCAGGCTGATGCTAAGCTGATGCCAATGGTGTTAAGGATATTGTCAGTTGGCAATTTCTTTCTAATGACTCTCCATATTAGGAAAGACCACTTCTTAGGGATGCAGGATTGCCAATAGTGGGCAATGGCATGGTGCGGCTGCCTGGTTCCCTGGACAGCGATTCTCGTCGACCTCACCGAGAATTCCTTCGAGGCCTCGAACGACCACTTCAGCATGTCGGCCTCACGGCTGATTCTCAATCCGCGCGTGTGGATGCTGTCCGTCGTTTCGTTACCAGACCAGTCCCTAATTTTGTCCCAGTTCCATTTGTCAGTAGTAGGATTCCATAGATCTCTTATCCTACTGTTTTTAGGGGTCTCCATGAGATTTGGGATCATGCTATCCCTAACCCATCTCTCTAGGAATGGATCCAAATTGCCTGCCCCCAATTGGAGTCTCATTGCCGTCTCGACAAGGTCTCTCCCGATTAGGATACGATGCCAAGCCGCTGAGGATCTGCAGTTGGATATAGCCATTGAAGGGTGGATGTGCTTGAAGTACCTCGTCTTCAAGAATCTGGTCCATAAGTTGTTGCTCGTGCGAAGTTTCCACCATAATTTCATCGAGAAAGTTTTAATGATGTTAGTAAGTTTGGTAAATCCCAGCCCTCCTTCGTTAGTCGGATGCGCCATAGATTTTCAGCTAGCCCAGTGATGCTTGTCTTGGCCATTGCAGTATCCCCAAAAGAAATTACAAAAGATCTGTTCGATCAAAGAAAGAACCTTCTTGGGCGGGGAGCATGCGGCCAGAGTGTGGATGGGGATAGAGGTGAGCACGTGATTGATGAGGATTATTTTGCCGCCAGGGGAGAGGGTGGCATTATGCCACCCGTCAGGTTTCTTCCTCACTCTAGTTATCAAGTTCTCGTAGATGTCTGCGTTGGATCTACCGTAAACAAGAGGGCAGCCGAGATTGATGAACGGGGGATGGTCCACAGAAAAGGATGTTAAGTTGGTGAGGTTGATAGCTTGCTCTCTCTTGATGTTGTGGTGGGCGTAGATGATACTTTTGAAGGGGTTAATCTTTTGGCCTGAGCATCTAGAGTACCTCTGCAGGGTGTTGTGGACTACTTCTACCGCTCCTTCGTCCCCGGATGAGAAAATGAGTAACTCGTCGGCGAAAGCCAAATGAGTTATGATGGGGTATCCGCTGGATGTGTGGTAATGCTGGAAGTTCGGGGTTCTGACCATGTTATTAAGGTTCTTGCTCAGGGCATTTGCTGCGATGATGAATACAGTGGATGATAGAGGATCGCCTTGTCTAACCCCGCGATTGGATTTGAAAAACCCCTGGGCTTGACCATTGATGACCGTAGAGAACCATGAGTTGCTGATGGACCTCCATATGATGTTGGTCCAGTTTTTCGAGAAACCGAATGCCCTGAATACCCAGATCATGAATTGCCAATTTAGTCTGTCATAAGCTTTCTCTATGTCGATTTTGACCGCGATGTTGCCCCCTCTAACTGGGAATTTCATGCAGGTGATTAACTCTTGTGCCAGCATAATATTATCCTGGATGTTTCTTTCGCGAATAAACCCGCTTTGCTCCTCAGAAATGATCTTGGGGAGAATTCCAGCCATTCTGGTTGCGATGATCTTAGAGACGATCTTGTTGGTGAAGGTGCAAAGACTGATGGGGCGAAAGTCACAAAAGGACACCGAGTTGTCTTTTTTCGGGATCAGGATCAGATTGGCACTCGAAATAGCTTTGGGATAAATGTCACCTTCGAAGAAAGCAACAGCCGCTTCGGTGATGTCTTGTTTGATAATCTCCCAGCATGTGCGAAAAAAACTTCCGAGAAGCCGTCTGGGCCGGGAGCACTATGCTCATTCAGAGCCCAAACAGCTTCTTTCACCTCCTGTTCAGTGGGGATCCATTCCAGTTGGACGTTATCGTTAGCATTGATGAGGAGGGGGATTTGATCAAGGAAGGATCTATCTTTATGAACCGTCTCTTTGGAGAATAGTTTGGAAAAGAAATCAGTGGCTGCTGCTTGGATGCTCTTTTGGTCAGTGATAATGTTCCCGTTGTCGTCAGCTGTTTGGTGAATCGATAGCTTCTGTCTGCGACCATTGACGCAGTTACGAAAATATTTCGAGTTTTTATCCTCGTTGCTGTCCCATTTCAACCTCGCTTTCTGCTTCCAGAATTTAGTCTCCAGTTTGAGCCTGAACTTGAGCATAGCCTTGGTAAGGTTCAGGGCTTTCCTGGCCACTGGGGAACGTTCCACAGCGAACTTGGCTTCGGCACGGGTGACGTCGTCTTCTGCAACCCGGACGGCTTAAAATATGTCCCCGTAGGCTTGTTTGCTCCAATGGGACAGAGCTTTCCTCGTGGCTTTGAGCTTGTTGCTCACTCGAGAGGGAGGTTTGGGAGAGTCCTCTCGATTCCATGCTTCCTCCACGATGCCTAGAAATTGTGGGTGGTCGATCCAGAAGTCGAGGAATTGGAAGTTTCTTTTAAATTGGTTGGTATTGTTTTTAATTTCAATCAGCAAGGGAGCATGATCAGATTCAGAGGAGTTGTGGTGTGACAGGTTGCTAGTGAACCCCAATCCGTGCCAGAGGGCGTTCGTGAGGGCTCGGTCAAGCCGGGAGTATTGACGGTGGTCGCCTTCCTGCATATTGCACCAAGTGAAGGCATTGCCCGTGAACTAGAGAGGTACTAGATGGGCGTTGAAGATGAAGATGTTGAAGTCTTGCATGGCCAGCATGGGAGGGGGGCGACCACCGATTTTCTTTTCTCTACAGGTAACATCATTAAAGTCCCCAATGCAGAGCCACGGAGAGTTGTTTTGATGGAGATTGATGTCAAGGAGGTTGTTCCAGAGTTGTTTTCTTTCCGCGATGTCGCAGCTACCGTGGACTGCAGAAATGACAGCGCAGTTCGTAATCATGGGGTGTTCAAACCAGCAGGAGAGGGCCTGCCTGGAGTACTGGATGACTCCGATGTTGACGTCCTTCGTGCAGAGGATCCAAATATTATGTCTGTCTGCAATGGCCATGGGGAGGCCAAGTTGCAGCTGGATAGATTTTAGTCTTTTGGGGGGATTTTGGGTTCAATAATAATGAGGATGTCGATCTTGTAGATTTTCCGCAGGCTGGTTATTCTCCTTATTGTAGGTTTGTTCGCCAGGCCTCGGACATTCCAGGAAAGGATGTTAAGCATTAAGGACTTTGTGGGTGGGTTTTTTGTCCCGCTTGGTAGCGGATCTTGTTTGGATTGTTGTGGTTTCTGTGGATCCTTGTTTGGCCTTGGCCTTAGAGACTGATGCTCCTGTCTTTGTCGAGGTGGAGGGATCGCTTGTTGATTGCTCTTGTGGGTTCGAAAAAGGGCTGACCGATTCCCCAGCGGAGTCCAGGACCGGATTCTCGGGGGGTGTCACTATGGAGTCATTGGCACTTCCGATCCGAATAATAGCTTGTTGTAGAGGATAGCCTGCAGCAAGGACCTGAAGACCTCTCTGAAGTGGGTCTGGTCCTAGAATAGCTAGGGCTTCTTCCACCGAGTCCACTTTGGTGTGTTGTTGGTCTGCGTCCATGGGGGCAGTGATCGCCTCTGCGTCCTCCGTGATGGGTGATTCGGTGGTCGGTTGGCCAACTTGGGTGTCCGCCTCCGGATCTGCGTCCCCCGATTCGAGAGCGTGAAATTGGTTGGAGAGAGTGATGGTCTGGGTGTTGAAGGGGATCAAGGATTTGCAGGGAGGTTCGCTCTTGTCTGAGTTGTCGTCACTGGAGCCGAATCGAGTGTGTGAGTTCGGAAGTGGTAGAAGGGGTGGCTTGGGAGTCCTCCCCTCTGTTGGTGCGGTGTCATTTCGCGGAACTTTCTTCTTTAGTTCTGGGTGAAGGCGGTGGCAGTGCTTTGGGAGGTGACCTCTTAAGTGACAGTGGTTACAGAACATGATGTGGTTATTATAGAGGATTTGTTGGGTGTTGGTCCGGTTGCCAAGCTCAATAGTTATAAAGTTGGGTAGTTCGGTGGTTAGGTCAAGTTCCACACATATTTTGGCGTAGTGGGCCTTGGTGAGGTTGCTGGTCTCTGGGGCAGTGGCCACATAAGTGCCGAAGGAATTGGCTATACCCCTAAGTGCCGCCGGGACAAAGTAAATGAGGGGTAGGTTAGGTAGGGTGACCCATGCGGCTACCTGCGCTGAGTCTTCTTTGGTGCTGAAGTCAGCTGACCACTTGATGATCTTCATCTGGTGGGAGTCGATCCTGCAAGTGCCTTTGGACCATACGTTCCTGTGGTCACTATCAGAAGATAGGTGGAGAAGAATATGTCTTGGGTCGAGGGGTGCCACGCTATAATCCGCTGAGAGTCTCCAACTGGCTATCGTCTCCTGCACCCTGGAGAGTTTGGGGCATCCTGTCGAGAATTTGAGGATGAAGGTGTGGGGGAAGAAAGTTGAGAGAGAAGACAATTCAACTTCGAAAAACGGGACCAAAGGCACTGTGGATTCCTGGGAGTACACAATGTCCGGAAGCTGGACGTCCGGGAATAAGAGACCCTTGTTTGACGTTAAGTCCGGGCGGAGTTTGGCGGCGTAGGATGGCTGAGCTCCTCCTGAAGAAGAAGGATCCTGGATCTCTTATCGGGAGTTCTGAATAGCGGATGGAATCGCGTTCTGCTCGGGCGGGAGGGGGGGTGGATAGAAGCCGCACCGAGCGCAAGGGGATACGCCTCCCTCGATCCAGCCGAACTCGGGAGTGGAGGGGTCGTTGGGCCCGCCGCGGGGGGGGGGGGGGGGCTCCATGCCCCGCGCCGCCAGGGACGAGAGGAATCGCCGGAGGCTCAGAGGGGGATGCCGCAGAGGCCACGATGTGGATGGAGGGGGTACTCGGGAGTGGAGGGGTCGTCGGTCCCGTCGCGGGAGGGGCTCCACGCCCCGTGCCTCCAAGGACGAGAGGAATCGTCGAAGGCTCGGAGGGGGATGCCGCAGAGGCCGTGGGAGGGATGGGGGGGCACCCGGTTGAATGATGCGAGGGTCGGACCAGGTGCCAAGGGGGGTGTAGCCGCGGAGGAGCCAACGGAGGAGGAGGGGAGGGTGGTCAATATGGTGCCCGTGGTGGTGGCTGGAGCCGTGATCACGACGGCGACAGTGGGAGACGGCAGGGGGGGTCATCGGGGTGGTAATCCGACCGGTCTGGGGGGGGCCGCTGAACCAGACTGCAGAGCGGAGAGCGCGCAGGGATCAGCGGCTGGGGAAGAGGCGGAGGTCCCAGCAAGCGCGTGTAGGTAAGGAGGCGCCTGCGCAAAAGAGTGCGCAGCTACCCCCTGGGAAGGGTGGGCCCCTCCAGTAGTAGTGGCCCGGTCTGTACCCTCTGCATACGCGACGGAGAAATCAAGAGGCTGGTGGGAGTGAATAAAGGGGGCGTAGAGCTGAGAACCAGCAATGCCTGCGTAAAAAGCAGGGTTGGAGGGAACGGGGTGGGACCCGCAATGGATGGCGTAAGTTTCTAAAGATACAAGCGGGTGGGACCCGCCCGGGAGAACAGAGGGATGGGCGTAGAACTGAGAACCAGCTAAGCCTGCGTAAAAAGCATGGTTGGAGGAAGGGAGGTTGGACCCGCCAATGTTGGCGTAAGGATCTGAAGCATAGAATCCCGCACCAGATGAAAGCGGGTGGGGCCCATCGGGAAAAACTGAGGGGGTGACAGCATAATACGCAGAGTTAGGAGAGAGATTATGAATGGCCACCTCGAGCGTAGAGCCGGGGGCTGCAGACCCGAGGGGTCAAGGGTAGAGGGTCCCGAGGCCTGCACCGCAGGGGGGGCACCTCATCCGATGGGACAGCTATCCCGGGAGGATTTAAAAAACAGGAGGGGCGGCTGTCGAGATGGCTCTGGAGACTGCCCGGACCAGACAGAGGGAAGACGGGATGCTGCGAAATAGGGAAAAAGAGGGCGGGACGGTGGGCCACTCTGGCCCAAGGGCGGCTACCAGAGTCCGAGCGTTGGGGATGTCCCAGACCACCCGGGAAAGGCTCCTATAGTGGAATAAAGGTGGCTAGGCGCTGGGCCACTCCGGCTCAGAGGAGGAGCGAACCCGGAGCTCCCTGGGGCACCCGACGGAAGGGGGGAGCTCCAGAAAAGGGGGGAGGGAAGGAGAAGAGGGAGGAGGAACGATGAGAGGGCGGAGCCGGATGGAGGGGGGGAGAAGAGGGAGGTGCTTGGCCGAACAAGGCCAAGCAATCATCAGGCCAGGGTGAGGACATCGACGCCGGAGAACAGGAACGGGGACCCTAGGGTCGCCCCGAGCGGGAGCTGCGGAAGAGGAGACACATTTCTTGTGTGTGTGTGTGTGTGTGTGTGTGTGTGTGTGTGTGTGTGTGTGTGTGTGTGTGTGTGTATATATATATATATATATATATATATATATATATATATATATATATATATATATAATTGTATTATACATTCATAAAGGAAAAAGAAATTATTTTTAAGTATAAATAAATAAAAGGGAGAATATTTAATGTGTTTATATAAATAAATGTATGTATGTATGTATGTATGTATGTATGTATGTATGTATGTATGTATATAATATAAAGTATTAAAGTAAAATAGAAAGTCAAAATCAAATAGAATAGTCAAAATAGATTTCAGAACAACTAAACACTTAACGCACACAACACAACACATAATTTTCCAAACCGAGCCCTTTGAGTTTCAGCAAAGCCGAAACCCGACCCCCCTTTTCATATATATGTGTTATAGAGAGAGAGAGAGAGATTTATTTTTAGCAAAATCCCAACCCTAGCCGCCAACAACAGGACCCCGACCTTCCCGACTACCTGTGCGCCGCCCTAGCTGCCAGGAACGGCCGCCCATCGCCGGTCAAACTCACGCGGGACAGAGTAGTTGCAGCAGCAATACTTTTATAAAGAGCCAACTTCGGAAATATATTTCTCCTTCCTCCTCAGTCGTTTTACGAACCACTTGGTCAGGTATGATCCTAACCTATACACCTTTAATTCCCTTCAAATAGTTTGTGTTGATTCGCATCATGTGCGACGAAAAACGAGTTCCAAAATCGAGAAAAAACTCAATTTTCTGGGTTTAGAAACTGTCCCAAAACCCCAATTTTATGGCCGATTTACGACCAACGTGTTGCTAGTTTTCAAAATCGGTCTGAAGTGCCTTGTAGACAACATATAGGAGATCAAAATCCTTATTTTAGATTTAGTTTTTATGCATTATACAGAAAGTTATTGGTTTGTGAAGTTGGAGAAAAAACTGTTTTCAAAAACTGAATTTTTAGAAAAATTGTTCTGATATGCCGTCCGTCCCGTCAAACCGGGCGACGTGGTCGCGAACCGAAAACATCGAAAGGTGTGTATCGACTTCGTGGACGTGTGGGCTTTGACGGAATTCAAATTGGTCACGTGTGCGCGACGAATTTGATGCGTATCCGTCAAAATTCAACGTATCGACCCTTTTACAAATTTATCAATTACTTTATGCACGCTCGTCTTATCGAGACGAAACTTGTGCAAACAGGACCGTATCATTTTTTTGGTCCTGTATGCCAAGTTTGGTCCGAATCTGAGAAGGTCGACCGGATCGCTATTTTGGCGGGCCTGCGACCCGATCCAACGGACAAAATTATGTACGACCCACCGGAATCCAACTTTCGACATACGGTTGGGTTCATCTCGTCAAACCAGACCTATAGACATATAGTTTGTTGACTTTAGAGACCGTAGATATCGGCACGCTTTTCGGTGCAAAGCGGATCCAACGATAGACATCGTTCTGATCCAAAATTATCGTTTTACCCCTGTGTCCAGAATTGGACTTATGGGTAGGCGATTCTAGCTAATTTGACCATTCTAAGAACGTTGGTAATGTCTTTTTTAGCATTAGGAGACAGTTGTACGAGTTGACCGTTCGTGGCTTATTGAGTGGGTTGTAGTTTCGATTTTCTCAGCTCAGGACCTCAGCAAGTACATTCTCTGATAGTTTTCATTGCTTTGATATCTACTATATCTAATTCAGTTGTAGTGATATACTTGATTCTCGACACGAGGATACACGGACTAGTATACGTGAATCTCGTCATGAGATATCATTCCTGATTTACCTGGTATATGAATACATTGTTCGATATTGTTTCCTGTACTTGTATAGACACCGATTTGGGAGTGGGCAGGCCCCGTGTACTTCGAATCTCGTGTCATGACCTGTCATGTCTGGAGTCATTATACTACTTGTAATGCTCCGCTCCGCACGAGGCATTTGGTTGGCTTGTTGGATGCTATCAGGACGTTGGACTGTGACTTATGTTGGGAATTAGGAGGGTTGAGACTGATGCAGTCTTTCTTAGCTGGCTAGACGGATTAAATATTGGAACGTGGCTCGCTGGTGAAGCTACGCTTAGGAGAAATGTGTGCAACCAGAATAAGAAGACCCTTTTATGCAGGCAAGTGGAACTGTCCTCCTTTCTCCTTATTCCTGCATGCTTAATAAATGGAATAACATGATGCTATGAATATGTCCCTAATGTCTCTTACCTTGAATGTTGAATAATTGTGATGCGATGCTTTAGTTGCTAAATCGATAGAGATGCATATGCTGAAAATCATTGAATGAATAACACATAAACTTTGAATTGCTGAACGAATCACACTCGAACTGCTAATGTAACATGATGCCTGAGAATGAATCAATAATGTCCCTTATGCTTAATGTTGATAAAATGAATGAATCACTTGAATAATGAGAAGCTGCATGAATGATACATGAGAAAAGAATTGAATATGCTATTGTTCCTATGAAATGAATGAAATGCTACAGGTCCCTTCGAAATGAATGAATGTTTTTGTTCCTCCTTAGAAAGAACGTAATGAGAAATGTTGCAATAGAACAAATAATGAGAATTGATGAGGCTTGGGATCGTTGAGATCACCAAATGAAATGATGGTAATGTTGGGAATGAATAAGTCATTGAACATGACTTGAATGAGATGAAGGATGATGTACTGTTGTCTTTACTTCAATATTTCACCATGCATTTTATGTTCACGATTGAGTCGGACACGCATTCTCATGGTCATAGGACAACTTATGTATAAGAGATGGGGATATGTTTTCTCGGACGGTACCCCGGGACGTTAGGGCGACCGATCCGGCCTAGAAGGAAACATTGGCATGCCAGTAGGGGCACGGGTTTTGTGAGGCATCCATTGGGGCTAGCTACCTTCTCTGGAGTCATCGCATTACCGATGAAGACCTATATGGCAACGTCCGTATGGTTAAACACCAGTGACCATGTAGTCAGGATGCATGCTAATGAATGTTTTGTGCAGGCAGAGTAAGTATATTTGCTAACCTGTATTTGATGTAGGTACGAGGGAGTCGGCTATCGGTAAGAAATCACTTAAATGTGATATACTCAATATATGTGTTGGTTTAACTTGCATGCTTAACGTGCCAAGTAAATGATGCTATGTGTAGTCTTTCAGTATGAGAACCTGCTTAACATGTTAAATTCAGTATGATAGAAAGATGCCTTGCTATAAACATTTCTCAACATAACATACATGCTAAGTGATGCTTAAAGTGAGAATTGTCATAACATGTTTAAGAGTAAATGTTAACGATGCCTCAATGATGTCTTAGCATGATAACACCAAGAATGCTATAATGATATGTCCACATGAATATTGCTAAGAATATGTTTGCATGCTTCACTATGATTATTGCCCATGAATTGTAAACTGATGTTAGGCCCCAAGTAGAAAGATCATTTTATTAAATGCTTGCTAAAATTGACCAGTTAGTGTTGGTTTAGGCGAGGGTTGGATTCTGCTCGTCAGTACATAGATGATGTGCTGACCCACGTTTTATGGGCAGGGGCTCGTGCTTGGGATGTTCTGCATACGAAGATTGGCTTGATTGGTCCTGCGGTATCGAAGATTTGTTGGGCATACAGAAGCTCTCCTTGTACAAGATGATGTCTTCTGTTTATAAAGGGCATAATATATGGAACATTGTAATCAGTTGTATCAGTGAGTTGTAAGCCAAGTCGGTATATCGAGTTGTAATCCAATGTATCCAATATCAAAAGTAAGCTGCATAGCAGTGTTTAGTTGGCTTTCAGTGTAAAGTGAGATGTATTGTAAGCATTGTACTTCAATACAAGTCTTGTACTCTTCTTTATTTATCAATAAAGAGAATAAAGTTCTATGTATCTCTGTGCGACTTCAAGTTATCCTTTTTATCTTCGCTGCTATAAAGAAGTGATGTATTTCTATTCAAAGAGAAAAATTGTCCTCATTAACTTTAATTTGTCTGTTTCTGCCGCTACGATGTGCTTCTATTTGAAGATTATCAATTATGTACCATCTTTACCTTGTACAAGTGTAATACCAGACTTGTACGACATCACGCCCAAGCGAGCTATCTCTGGAGCCTTAGAGCGTTACAAAGAGCTGAAGCACCATATACAGGACATAATGTATTAGAACATCGCCATGAATCATCCCATCTTGTAAGCCACTTGGCACGCCTTTTATGTTTCAGAGAGAGAGAGAGAGAGCTTGAGAGACTTGTAAAGTCGGCCTAGAGCCGCTTGTAAACTTCTTGAAAATTCAATAAAGAGTTTGGATTCGCTTCAACTTGTGTTCATTTACTTTTTGCTACAAATGGGAACACACTGTGCGACTCTGTGGCCTAGCTCAAATCGGCCGTTTCTAGAGATTAGCCTTGCACGGGCGCAACCGTGCGGCATCACGCCTTTGCGAGGACGATCGCTCCTACGGGAGTGGGGCATGACAGATTGGTATCAGAGCACGGCTTTACGTCCTTGGACTTTATTTCGATTCTCTCAGTTTTGAAAGCTCGTTTGGAAACAAAAGAAGTATACGCTCTCTCTCATTGTGCCTTGGGATGTTCCATACAATGTCTAATATTTTCGAAAGCTCGTACGAGTACTCGGTTGAACGGGATCGATAGGCGAAGGCCTTTGTGCCGAACCACGACGGACTTGAGTTGGAAGGAACTAATGCTAAAAGTTAGCAAACACAGTACATGCTTGAATAACCTTATGCTGACAATAGTGAACGAGTACACGAGACCGAAGTATAGTTCGAGCGGGATGGTTATGCACACAGCCTTTGGCTAAGTTGTGTCGAGTATCACGCACCTAGACCTTCTGGTGCGAACGAGTTTGTGAGCGAGATCGACTATCGTTCGAATGAGAATAAGTGAGACTTAGAACGTATGTTGATAGAGACACTACTTGACCAACGCTAAAACGAACACGGAAAATGGTTCTTAGACTTTAAGGAACGGGCGAACGCACAATTGAACATGTCGATTGTGAGTCGAATGACCTTTGAGGATTTATAGAATGACTTGACCCCGAGTGGTGTATGTGATAGCTTCGAAGAAGAATAAGAGTGAGTGTCGATGACTAGTCGAGCGGCTTGAACCCTGAGTGGTGTATGGACGTTATAGAAATTGTTCGAGCGAGACTAAAGGATTTACGGATTGTGGTAGCATATGCTCTCAGTCGATATCCTGTTGTTATGTATCTCACTATGGATCGGCATCTGCTGGAGGATCTTGAGAGCCTTGGGATTGAGATTGTTCTTCCAGGAGTTGGAGGACAGCTGATGCACATGCAAATACAGTCAGGACTGTTAGAGAAGATCAAGGAGACCTAGTTTCTTGATGAGGGACTCCGATGTCTTAGAGCTCAGGCGGAGGCAGGATTGCTTGATGACTTCACTATTACGGAGGATAGATCCCTGAGATACGGGAACCAGTTGTATGTGCCCAAGGATCTGCGGGAGGAAGTGATGCAGGAGGCCCATCAGTCGCAGTATTCTATTCATCCTGGGTCTACCAAGATGTACAAGGATCTGCGAGAGTATGTTTGGTGGTATGGGATGAAGAGAGAGGTTGCCAGATTTGTTTCCAGATGCCTTGTGTGCCAGCAAGTCAAGATGGAGCGCCAGAGACCAGCAGGACTACTCCAGCCTTTACCTATTCCGGAATGGAAGTGGGAGCACATCACTATGGACTTCGTCTCTGGATTACCGCGTACTTCCAGTGGCAAGGACGCTATTTGGATAATCGTGGACAGACTGACGAAGTCTGCTCATTTCATTCCGTTCAAGGCTGGGCGTGTCCGGCTCGTGTCCGATTATTCGGGAGCGGGTCGTGACACAGATAGAACGAGTATGTTGACAAGCGATGATATCGCACAAAGCCTTAGAACGGGCAACGCTTAGTTGGTTTCGACTTTGACAGTCTCAAACGAGATATCGTTCGGACGAATTAAGAATGCGTAGTACGAATTATAAAACGATTGAATGGAGATTCGAAACGATAAAATAAATAGATGTTTTGGTCGAGGAAACGTAGAAGATCGTACGTACAATTTCAGATAGTCGACTAGATTGAACCTTGAGTTAAGGTGAAATACTCATAGACGAGATCGAAGATAGCACGATTGGAAGATAGCGTACATGGAAAACGTTGGTTTGAAGATACGAGAATGACTAAGGATTTGGAATAGATGTTGCTCAATAACGAGTTAGCATGACACAGTGCGAATTGAGGAAATTAAGTTGCATGACCCAAAATTTGTTGTAAAAGGAAGATTGTCAGGTTATGTACATCATCGATGATATTGAAGCGTATCAAAGATCGATGTACGATAACTCGGGGGTACTCTGATTCGATGAATGATGATCGTGTTAGAAATTATTGTTTCAAAGGATACTATGTTGGGGAATTTTTATAGAAATGAATGTTTGGGATGAAAAAGGGAAGTGACTTGATTGTTCGGTGATAACCACAATGACAACGATCTTGTCTTGTACGAGCGCAACTCCAGCCTCGCACATGAGCCATGTCGGATTTAGGACGATTGTTCCGCATGAGCGTTCGCATGGTGATTCATGTCCAGCGGAAATGATCAAACTCGAAATATCATGACATGGCAATTTTGATTGCTACGACTTGTGGTTTGAAGCGAAGGCGAATTTGAGGATTGATCGGACTTATGATGGACGACTAAGTAAAGTTGAGGATTGAGTAGACCCAATTTGCATATCGAAAATGAGTAAGTCTAGACAGAACGGAAGAGTTACGTCCCGATGAGGACGATTATTCCACGGGAATGTTGACATGGTGATTCATGTCCGCCGTGGATAATCAAACTTGCATGAGATCGGGATGCGACATATTGTAATACTAGACGACCTTGTGACCGACTACGTGAATTGGATAGGATGGATAGGTGAATTTTATCAAACATACTTGAAGAGATAGACTATGATAATTGCTAGTATGGACATACGATATTAATATGTCGAGGATTCGGTTGAGGACAACCTATCGTAGGATGACTTTTCTTAATGAGCTCGGACTTGGAGAGGAGAATATGTTGACGCAAATAGGACGAACACTGCTTGATGTTTAGAAATTTGAGTAAAATGAACTTGGGTAGAAACTCCCGTACAAACGAATAAATGGTTTGACTATAGGATTTGGGGCGAGTGTCGTGCAATGACCTTGCACGATGAACTATGAACTTGACTTGTAACTATGACCTTGTGAGATGACCTAACGGATAGGCGGACGACCCGATACCGAGTGATTGAACCTGTGTGACTGACATTTACAGTATCGTCTGGATGGACGATAGACTTGGGGCAATAAGACTTAGAGTAGGACGTAGAACTGGAAGTATGCGTGAACGACGACGAGATTGGCCCCAAACGAAGTGAATGATAGCAATCGATGTAGCACAAGTAAAGTTGGGATAACGAATTAAATCATTGATAGAAAGACGTATTCGACGATAGTGCAATACTTGGTCTTGAATCGGACGGGAAGTACTTAGACTTGGTCGACTCCGCTAAGAAGAAATCATATTGATTTCGTAGACAAGAACGCTTGAGAAACGAATCGGATCATTTTGAGGACCGAGATAAACGATAGTGAGACGCACATAAGTTCAGTTTTAATCAAAGTTAGCAAAACGATAAACAAATCAAAACTATCACGAGTAGCTTGTCTGACTTCGCTAATCGCTAAGCTTGGTTGAAATGTACATATTCGGGGGATGCCATGAATATGTGCACGATCCAAACTCAGCGATATGATGAACTCGAATGCAGCTGCAAGTGGATGTTAAGATGCGCATAAACGAAAGTGAGTTAGCCTCAGCCTACGACTCTCATGTTTGATGAATTACAACGCACCTCGTACGACCATTACAGCCCCGCAACAGGGCACAATAGTGACCGAGTCGAAGAAACACGACAATTGAATAAGTACCATCAACTCTAAAATGAGTGAAAAGTTATTCAATAAAATTGACCAAACGTATGCAACATAAAACTTGAAAGGATAACCGAGCATAGTTCGATGCCATCGAGCGATAAAGCCATTCGATAGGAATTGTCTAAGATACACACATGACACGAGTTAAGGAATGGTATGATGACCTGCACTCAGGAAGTCTCGAGGACGAGATTTGTTTTGAGTGGTGTATTATGTAATGACCCACTCCGCCCTAGCGGAACACCGATTCAAACGGCAAGTGCAACGACTCAAATGAACCGTTGACTCAAAAAGTTGCGTCGACATTAGAAAGTGTTGATGTGAATCGATACAAGACTCACATTGGCCCATCGAAGATGAATCCAGACTTAGACTTTCAAAGGCGTGCTCGGAGTATCGCTCGGCCGATGCGAACATCGCTAAGGTGGGTGGCTCCGATGAACCCGTCTTTGCTTAGCCTAGACACATAACAATACGGATACTATTGCTAGAATCCCTAGGTGATAACACCACACATGCTAATAAATGACTCAACGCACCTAGCTAAGGGAATAATCCCATCTTGTATTCTTATATAGAATATGGAAAAGAACTTGAAAAATGTGAGAACTCTCGCACCGCACTCCACGCTCGTGCCAAGGCACAGGCTTACATTTTAAATTCTTTATGCATTCAACAATGAATGGTTTACAACAATAAGACGGAAAGACTATCGACATAGACGTTCCGAGTAGAGTATAGCAACATTGGAAGACTTTGGGACAGATGGATCGCCAAGGCGACTCCCACACAGAGAGTTACATAATGTATGAATGAATGAATCAATGAATAAGTGAATGAATGAATCAACGAGTGAATGAATGAATGAATATGTGAATGAATCAATGAACGAATGAACAAGTGAAAGAAACAAAAGAATGAATGAATAAAAGATAAGAAAGAAATGAATGGTTAGCGACAGGTATGACGGGGACATACATCGGGGCTCGCTACCCACGCTGCATGGACGCCGCCGCCAACCTGGTCGATAACGTATTATGGCTCACAGACAGCCTATGGCTCAAAGACAGCCGTTAAGTTAAAATGACAAGACAACACGAAATGGTCGCGGACAACCCACTCGTATAGGGGGAAGAATCAAAAAGGGATTCCAAGGCAACGATCAACGAGACATCATGGCCGGCCTAGGCGGAATCATGGCTTACATGCTGCTTGGGTGGGGGCTCGGACACTCCAAGTAGACGTAAGGCCGAATATTTCAAAAGGCCATCACGCTATGATAGGTGAGAATGCTAAAGGGGAACATGTCAAAAATGGCTTGTGATGCCAGCGACCGGTGCATATAGATTAAGTGGGCTTTGCTGGTGGCAATCCACATGCAAGTCCTTGCATTGAAACAAAGTAGTCTAAGCTAACTGAACAATTGAATAGTTAAATGAACATGGATGTTGGAACGAAACCCTTCAAGTATAATACATCCTGACAACTTGAGTAAGCTAAACATCGGTAGAACTGAACGAAGTGCCTTCTGAACAAGCTTGAATATAACACACCAAGTGAACTAGAGTACTTCATGAAAATGAGTTAGAAACACGTCTACAATGCCCTAGAATTTAAGACAGGGACACGCCCTTGACATTGAATGTTTACGTGAATTACGTTAAGTTGTTATATATATGAATTGTTGACAGAGAAGACCGAACGATAAGTATAGGTAAGTCGTGCATGTATTTTCATACAAATACTTGAAATCGGTAACACGAGATAGGTTATGATATATGCCATGAAACTGATCATAAGGCAAGATTAGAAAGACAATGAATGATAGATGGTGCATAAAAGTAAATAGAACGTGTTTGGTAATGATAACATTGTGGGCGAGCTAGCCTCCCCACCAGTGCATAATAATGTACTGATAACCCTACAGTTTGCTTGCAGGGTGCAGGAGATGTCATCGGGTATGGAGCTTCCCTCGAACGTGCTAAGGCGCGGAGCTATCTTTGGATCCTTAGAGCGTTGCAAGGAGCTGAAGCACCATATATAGGACATAATGTATCGAAACATCGCCATGAATCATCCCATCTTGTAAGCCACTTGGCACGCCTTATATGTTTCAGAGAGAGAGAGCTTGAGAGACTTGTAAACTCGGCCTAGCGCCGCTTATAAACTTCTTGAAAATCAATAAAGAGTTTGAATCCGCTTCAACTTGTGTTCATTTACTTTTTGCTACAAATGGGAATACTCTGTGCGACTCTGTGGCCTAGCTCAAATCGGCCATTTCTGGAGATTAGCCTTACACGGGCGCAACCTAGGCCCGTGCGACATCACGCCTTAGCGAGGACGATCGCTCCTACGGGAGCGGAGTGTGACACCATACACCCCTACTCCACAAATCCACCAACCCAGATACCTCCACCACCTTCCACCTTACAGTCCCAGCAGGACCCGGCACTCCCTCCACCACCTGTCGTTATACCTACCCAGGCTTCCGTTACTCTCGACGAGAACCAGCTGCTCATTCTGATCCAGGGGTTCCTAACAATCCATCAGGAGCAGACCACCTTACTTCGCCAGAGCGTGGAGCGCTCTGAGGAACGTACCATGATCCCACCACCGGTAGAGCCACGACCGAGAGCGGGGAATATCAAGGACTTCATGGGCTTGAACCCCAAGGAGTTCATGGAGACTGAGGGCATCATAGTCGCAGATGACTGGTTGGACTCGGTAGAGAGGAAGCTCCTCGGAGCTAGGTTGTCGGGTGACCTTCAGGTCGAGGCAGCAGGATTTATGCTGACAGACTTAGCAGGAGTTTGGTTCAGAAATGAGCCACTATTCGCGAGAAGGGGAGCCACATGGTGTCAGTTCAAGACCCAGTTCAAGAAAAAATTCTTCTCAACTACCGCTAGAATAGCCATGGGGCTACAATTCCAGAACCTCCAGTAGGGGAACCGTTCTGTTGACGAGTATACGGCAGAGTTTAGTCGCTTGAGCCGTTTCGCCCCTAGCCTAATTTTAGACCCAGAGGAGATGGCACATAGATTTTGCCATGGTCTGATCCATGACATCGGTATATTACTGGTGGCGAACGGAGCTACCGACTATTATCAGATTCTCGAGCTAGCTCGGAGTATAGAGGAGCGCCTTCTGTCTTATAAGAGGCCAGCTACCGGACACGTCCAAGCGCTAGGCTTTCCAGCCAAAGGCACCTGCTCAGCATCAGTAGGCTTATCGTTCTCCAGTACAGCATCGGCACCATCACCCCCAGGCACCACTTGCCAGAGCTCTAGGGCAGCAGCAGCAGCGGAGTGTCTCATGCTCATTCTGTAAAAGGCTAGGGCACGACCCCTCCGTCTGCAGGAAGAGGTTGAACCAGTGCCTAGCATGCGGGTCTACTACCCACCAGCTTCGAGGATGCCCGTTAACGGGGAGAGCACCAGGTACTGGACCACCATCTAGAGGACTGCCGCTCCCGACTCAGCAACAGAGGTTCGGGCAGCATCTGCAGCAGCAAAAGGGACCCCAGGGGAAGGCTTATAGTCTAGATCTTGAGGCGGAGCTGGAGCAGGTTTCAGAGCCAAATTATTTGGCTGATGTCATCACAAGTCATGTTTATCCACATACTTTTCTAACCATATGCTTGTTTGATTCTGGTGCATCACATAGCTTTCTGTCATTAGAGTTTTTACAAAAATACCATTTAGTAGCTACACCCACCAAGAAGATGAGTAGAGTAATGACGGGAGGCGGACCAGTACCCATTAGAGCTATCTATAGATGCTCTATTACTATAGTTGGGAGAGAGTTTGGAGGACGATTCTTTGTGATGCCACTTCTCGGATATGATATCATATTGGGAATGGATTGGCTTAGCTCTGCTCACGCAGCTATAGACTGTCATGAGGGTAGTATTCTGTTCAGTCCCCCAGGAACAACACCATTCAGTGTTAGGAGGACAGGGCCGGAGGTCAACCTAGAGACGAACTATTGTGCGACAGTTGGAGAGTTAGCACCACCACACCCTATCATTGGGGAGTTTATGGATGTATTCCCAGAGGATCTTCCAGGACTTCCACCTGACAAAGATGTGGAGTTCACAATAGATTTAGTACCGGGCTCATCATCAGTGTCCCGGGCTTGCTATAGAGTGAACCCCAAGGAGGCCGTAGAGATGAAGGAGTAGATCGATGATCGGCTGAAAAAGGGTTTCATTCGATCTAGTGCTTCTCCATGGGGAGCACCAGTGCTCTTTGTGCCGAAGAAGGATGGTACAGTCCGGTTGTGTATTGACTACCGAGCATTGAATACCATCACCATTAAGAACAAATATCCTCTGCCTCGGATAGACGATTTGTTTGACCAGTTGAGTGGGGCGAAGGTGTTCTCCAGGATAGACTTGAGATCGGGTTACCACCAGGTAAAGGTGAGAGCTGAAGACATCCAGAAGACTGCGTTCAACACGAAGTATGGGCAGTACGAGTTTCTGTGATGCCATTTGGTCTCACAAATGCGCCAGCAGTCTTTATAAACTTAATAAACAAGGTATTTCACCAGTATCTGGATAAATTCGTCGTAGTGTTTATCGATGACATCCTAATATACTCGAAGACGTCGGAAGAGCACGAAGAACACTTGCGGACAGTTCTGGGGATTCTGAGAAAGAAGAGGTTGTATGCCAAATTGTCGAAGTGCGAGTTCTTTCTAGACCGAGTGGAGTTTCTTGGTCATGTAGTCACTGGAGAGGGGATCTCAGTAGATCCCAGGAAGATTGCTGTCGTCGAAACATGGAAGGCTCCGACATCAGTTTCAGAGATCAGGAGTTTCTTGGGATTAGCAGGCTATTATAGGAAGTTTGTCCATGACTTTGCTAGAATAGTTGAACCCATGACGAAGATGACGCGGAAGGACGCAGAGTACATCTGGTCAGAGGACTGTCATGCAGCATTGGAGGAGCTGAAGAGGAGACTGACGACCGCTCCAGTTCTGACATTACCTTCAGGATCTGGAGGTTTTACCATTTACAGCGATACTTCGAGAAAGGGACTATGATGTATTTTGCAGCAGAATGGAAAAGTGATTGCTTATACATTTAGGCAATTATTGACTCATGAATGGAACTATCCTACTCACGATCTAGAGTTAGCTGTGGTGATCTTTGCACTCAAGTTGTGGAAACACTACTTATACGGAGAGCGAGTAGAAATCTTTACTGACCACAAGAGCTTGAAGTATGTGTTCACGCAGAAGGAGCTGAACATGAGACAGAGAAGATGGTTGGAGTTGATGAAGGACTTCGACATTGATTTGCAGTATCACCCTGGAAAAGCAAATGTGGTAGCGGATGCGCTGAGCAGGCATCCGATGGCATGGTATCTGATGATAGATCGACATTTACAGGAAGATCTGGAGAAGCTCGGTATTAAGATGATTCAGCCAGGATCAGTGATACAAATGATGGCGCTAGATATTCAGTCAGGTCTTATAGAGCAGATCAAGAAGGCCAGTCTACAGATGAGAGCTTTCACAGACTTAGAGTTCAGGCTTTATTTAGATTGCTTGATGACTTCACTGTAGCAGAGGATGGATCCTTGAGGCACGACAGCCGGTTATACGTACCGAAGGGTGAGCTGGTAGAGGCAATCTTACAGGAGGCACACCGATCGCAATATTCTATTCACCCCGGTGCCAACAAGATGTACTATGAATTACGAGAACATCTTTGGTGGCATGGGATGAAGAGAGATGTATCACGCTTTATTTCGAGGTACCTAGTTTGCCAGCAGGTCAAGGCGGAGCGTCAGAGGCCAGCTGGCCTATTGCAGCCGTTATCCATTTCCGAGTAGAAGTGGGAACACATTACGATGGACTTTGTCTCAGGGCTTTCTCGTTCCCAAGGAGGGAAGGACACCATATGGGTTATTGTTGACAGGCTGACGAAGTGTGCTCATTTTATACCCTTCAAGGTGGGGGGGCCCTCCACCGAGAAGTTGGAAGAGTTATACATGCAACAGATAGTTCGCTTGCACGGAGTACCGGTGAGCATCGTATCAGACCGGGACAGCAGATTCACATCTCATTACTGGAGGAGCTTGCAGGAGGAGTTGGGCAGTCGGCTCAAGATCAGTACGGCGTACCACCCACAGACCGATGGACAGTCCGATAGGACGATTCATACGCTTGAGGACATGTTGAGGACTTATGTACTGGACTTCGACGGATCATGGGAGAGTCATCTTTACTTGGTAGAGTTTTTATACAATAACAGCTACCAAGCCAGCATCGGTATGTCTCCATTTGAGGCACTATATGGACGACGATGACGTACATCGCTCTTTTGGAATAATATTGGAGATAGAGTTATGCTTGGGCCAGAGATGATCACTGAGGCAGCGGAGAAGGTCAGGATGATCAAAGACAGACTCAGAGTTGCTCAGGACAGGCAGAAACACTGGGCCGATGCTAGTCGCAGACCGATGGAGTTTGTCACCCCCACTTTTCTGAATAGGGCTAATATAGTCACTTATATTATTTTATTATTTTAATATTATTTAAATTATTAATGTTAGTGTTTTTACATTATTAGTTAAATATATATTTTGTTGATATATATATATATATATATATATATATATATATATATTTATATATATATATATATGTTCAATAAGTTTTTATTATAAAACTTTTAATATAATTACCTTGATGATTAAAACAATTATATTTTTAGATAAATATATGTATATTCAATTGAGTTATTTTTAAAGTTTTTAAATATATTTAATAAATATAAGGTACAAGTATTAATTTTATTTATAAATAATTTCAGGATATTTTATATAAATTTCTATGTATTTATTTCATACACAGAGTATGTGTGTGTGTGTGTGTGTGTGTGTGTGTGTGTGTGTGTGTGTGTGTATATATATATATATATATATATATATATATATATATATATATATATATATATATATATATATATATATATAAAAGGAAACCCCTCCTCTTTTTATTAATGAAGGCTCAAAATGCCGAAGCCAGCACACGTATACAAGGCACAAAAAGACAAAGCATATGCAAGTATGACACGAAAAGTAAGACGAGGGGGAGAAACCGTTCTATCACCAAGAGCTAGGGGTTGAGCGAGGTCCAAAAAGCTCTCGGTCTGTGGGAGCATCCGGAGTTTCTTTTACGGCATTGGCAGAAGATTTCCCGAATGAGCTGGTCTGCTGAGTATTGGTGTCCTTCGTATCTTGCCTTGTTGCGATTCTTCCAAATCGCCCACGTGGCGGCCACTGCGACGATCTGGTGGCCATGGGAGGCTAAATGCCATGAGGCCGCGAGATCATTGAAGCGTCCCCCCCAGCTCAATACTGTAGAGCTGATTCAGGGTCCTCCAAATACTGCCAGACCGGCTCCCCTGACAGAATATGTGGTCTATAGTCTCCATCTGAGGCTCAGAACAGCACGAGCAGGCTGATGCTAAGCTGATGCCAATGGTGTTAAGGATATTGTCAGTAGGCAATTTCTTTCTAATGACTCTCCATATTAGGAAAGACCACTTCTTAGGGATGCAGGATTGCCAATAGTGGGCAATGGCATGGTGCGGCTGCCTGGTTCCCTGGATAGCGATTCTCGTCGACCTCACCGAGAATTCCCCTGAGGCCTCGAGCGACCACTTCAGCATGTCGGCCTCACGGCTGATTCTCAATCCGCGCGTGTGGATGCTGTCCGTCGTTTCGTTACCAGACCAGTCCCTAATTTTGTCCCAGTTCTATTCGTCGGTAGTAGGATTCCACAGATCTCTTATCCTGCTGTTTCTAGGGGTCTCCGTGAGATTTGGGATCATGCTATCCCTAACCCATCTCTCTAGGAATGGATCCGAATTGCCTGCCCCCAATTGGAGTCTCATTGCCGTCTCGACAAGGTCTCTCCCGATTAGAATACGATGCCAAGCCTCTGAGGATCTGCAGTTGGATATAGCCATTGAAGGGTGGATGTGCTTGAAGTACCTTGCCTTCAAGAATCTGGTCCATAAGTTGTTGCTCGTGTGAAGTTTCCACCATAATTTCATCAAGAAAGCTTTAATGATGCTAGTAAGTTTGGTAAATCCCAGCCCTCCTTCGTTAGTCGGATGCGCCATAGATTTCTAGTTAGCCCAGTGATGCTTGTCTTGGTCATTGCAGTATCCCCAAAAGAAATTACAAAAGATCTGTTCGATCAAAGAAAGAACCTTCTTGGGCGGGGAGCATGCGGCCAGAGTGTAGATGGGGATAGAGGTGAGCACGTGATTGATGAGGATCATTTTGCCGCCAGGGGAGAGGGTGGCATTATGCCACCCGTCAAGTTTCTTCCTGACTCTAGTTATCAAGTTCTCGTAGATGTCCGTGTTGGATCTACCGTAAACAAGAGGGCAGCCGAGATTGATGAACGGGGGATGGTCCACAGAAAAGGATGTTAAGTTGGCGAGGTTGATAGCTTGCTCTCTCTTGATGTTGTGGTGGGCGTAGATGATGCTTTTGAAGGGGTTAATCTTTTGGCCTGAGCATCTAGAGTACCTCTGCAGGGTGTTGTGGACTACTTCTACCGCTCCTTTGTCCCCGGATGAGAAAATGAGTAACTCGTCGGCGAAAGCCAAATGAGTTATGATGGGGCATCCGCTGGATGTGTGGTAGTGCTGGAAGTTCGGGGTTCTGACCATGTTATTAAGGTTCCTGCTCAGGGCATTTGCTGCGATGATGAAGAGAGTGGATGATAGAGGATCGCCTTGTCTAACCCCGCGATTGGATTTGAAAAACCCCTGGGCTTGACCATTGATGACCGTAGAGAACCATGAGTTGCTGATGGACCTCCATATGATGTTGGTCCAGTTTTTCGAGAAACCGAATGCCCTGAATACCCAGATCATGAATTGCCAATTTAGTCTGTCATAAGCTTTCTCCATGTCGATTTTGACCGCGATGTTGCCACCTCTAACTGGGAATTTTATGCAGGTGATTAACTCTTGTGCCAGCATAATATTATCCTGGATGTTTCTTTCGCGAATAAACCCGCTTTGCTCCTCGGAAATGATCTTGGGGAGAATTCCAGCCATTCTGGTTGCGATGATCTTAGAGACGATCTTGTTGGTGAAGGTGCAAAGACTGATGGGGCGAAAGTCGCGAAAGGACTCCGAGTTGTCTTTTTTTGGGATCAGGATCAGATTGGCACTCGAAATAGCTTTGGGATAAATGTCACCTTCGAAGAAAGCAACAGCCGCTTCGGTGATGTCTTGTTTGATAATCTCCCAGCATGTGCGAAAGAAAACTCCCGAGAAGCCGTCTGGGCCGGGAGCACTATGCTCATTCAGAGCCCAAACAGCTTCTTTCACCTCCTGTTCAGTGGGGATCCGTTCCAGTTAGACGTTATCGTTAGCATTGATGAGGAGGGGGATTTGATCAAGGAAGGATCTATCTTTGTGAACCGTCTCTTTGGAGAATAGTTTGGAAAAGAAATCAGTGGCTGCTGCTTGGATGCTCTTTTGGTCGGTGATAATGTTCCCATTGTCGTCAGCTGTTTGGTGAATCGATAGCTTCTGTCTGTGACCATTGACGCAGTTACGAAAATATTTCGAGTTTTTATCCCCGTCGCTGTCCCATTTCAATCTCGCTTTCTGCTTCCAGAATTTAGTCTCCACTTTGAGCCTGAACTTGAGCATAGCCTTGGTGAGGTTCAGGGCTTTCCTGTCCACTGGGGAACGTTCCGCAGCGAACTTGGCTTCGGCACGGGTGACGTCGTCTTCTGCAACCCGGACGGCTTGAAATATGTCCCCGTAGGCTTGTTTGCTCCAATGGGACAGAGCTTTCCTCGTGGCTTTGAGCTTGTTGCTCACTCGAGAGGGAGGTTTGGGAGAGTCCTCTCGATTCCATGCTTCCTCCACGATGCCTAGAAATTGTGGGTGGTCGATCCAGAAGTCGAGGAATTGGAAGTTTCTTTTAAATTGGTTGGTATTGTTTTTAATTTCAATCAGCAAGGGAGCATGATCAGATTCGGAGGAGTTAAGGTGTGACAGGTTGCTAGTGAACCCTAATCCGTGCCAGAGGGCGTTCATGATGGCTCGGTCAAGCCGGGAGTATTGACGGTGGTCGCCTTCCTGCATATTGCACCAAGTGAAGGCATTGCCCGTGAACTGGAGAGGTACTAGATGGGCGTTGAAGATGAAGATGTTGAAGTCTTGCATGGCCAGCATGGGAGGGAGGCGACCACCGATTTTCTCTTCTCTACAGGTAACATCATTAAAGTCCCCAATGCAGAGCCACGGAGAGTTGTTATGATGGAGATTGATGTCAAGGAGGTCGTTCCAGAGTTATTTTCTTTCTGCGATGTCACAGCTACCGTGGACTGTAGAAATGACAGCGCGGTTCGGAATCATGGGGTGTTCAAACCAGCAGGAGAGGGCCTGCCTGGAGTCCTAGATGACTCCGATGTTGACGTCCTTCGTGCAGAGGATCCAAATATTGTGTCTGTATGCAATGGCCATGGGGAGGCCAAGTTGCAGCTGGATAGATTTTAGTCTTTTGGGGGGATTTTGGGTTCAATAATAATGAGGATGTCGATCTTGTGGATTTTCTGCAGGCTGGTTATTCTCCTTATTGTAGGTTTGTTCGCCAGGCCTCGGACATTCCAGGAAAGGATGTTAAGCATTAAGGACTTTGTGGGTGGGTTTTTTGTCCCGTTTGGTAGCGGATCTTGTTTGGATTGTTGTGGTTTCTACGGATCCTTGTTTGGCCTTGGCCTTAGAGACTGATGCTCCTGTCTTTGTCGAGGTGGGGGGATCGCTTGTTGATTGCTCTTGTGGGTTCGGGAGAGGGCTGACCGATTCCCCAGCGGAGTCCAGGACCGGATTCTCGGGGGGTGTCACTATGGAGTCATTGGCACTTCCGATCCGAATAATAGCTTGTTGTAGAGGATAGCCTGCAGCAAGGACCTGAAGACCTCTCTGAAGTGGGTCTGGTCCTAAAATAGCTAGGGCTTCTTCCACCGAGTCCTCTTTGGTGTGTTGTTGGTCTGCGTCCATGGGGGCAGTGATCGCCTCTGCGTCCTCCGTGATAGGTGACTCGGTGGTCGGTTGGCCAACTTGGGTGTCCGCCTCCGGATCTGCGTCCCCCGATTCGAGAGCATGAAATTGGTTGGAGAGAGTGATGGTCTGGGTGTTGAAGGGGATCAAGGATTTGCAGGGAGGTTCGCTCTTGTCTGAGTTGTCGTTACTGGAGCCGAATCGAGTGTGTGAGTTCGGAAGTGGTAGAAGGGGTGGCTTGGGAGTCCTCCCCTCTGTTGGTGCGGTGTCATTTCGGGGAACTTTCTTCTTTAGTTCTGGGTGAAGGCGGTGGCAGTGCTTTGGGAGGTGACCTCTTAAGTGACAGTGGTTACAGAACATGATGTGGTTATCATAGAGGATTTGTTGGGTGTTGGTCCGGTTGCCAAGCTCAATAGTTATAAAGTTGGGTGGTTCGGTGGTTAGGTCAAGTTCCACACATATTTTGGTATAGTGGGCCTTGGTGAGGTTGCTGGTCTCTGGGGCAGTGGCCACATAAGTGCCGAAGGAATTGGCTATACGCCTAAGTGCCGTCGGGACAAAGCAAATGAGGGGTAGGTTAGGTAGGGTGACCCATGCGGCTACCTGCGCTGAGTCTTCTTTGGTGCTGAAGTCAGCTGACCACTTGATGATCTTCATCTGGTGGGAGTCGATCCTGCAAGTGCCTTTGGACCATACGTTCCTGTGGTCACTATCAGAAGATAGGTGGAGAAGAATATGTCTTGGGTCGAGGGGTGCCACGCTATAATCCACTGAGAGTCTCCAACTGGCTATCGTCTCCTACACCCTGGAGAGTTTGGGGCATCCTGTCGAGAATTTGAGGATGAAGGTGCGGGGGAAGAAAGTTGAGAGAGAAGACAATTCGACTTCGAAAAACGGGACCAAAGGCACTGTGGACTCCTGGGAGTACACAATGTCCGGAAGCTGGACGTCCGGGAATAAGAGACCCTTGTTTGACGTTAAGTCCGGGCGGAGTTTGGCGGCGTAGGATGGCTGAGCTCCTCCTGAAGAAGAAGGATCCTGGATCTTTTCTCGGGAGTTCTGAATAGCGGATGGAATCGCGTTCTGCCCGAGCGGGAGGGAGGTGGATAGAAGCCGCACCGAGCGCAAGGGGATACGCCTTCCTCGATCCAGCCAAACTCGGGAGTGGAGGGGTCGCTGGGCCCGCCGCGGGGGGGGGGGGGGGGGGGGCTCCATGCCCCGTGCCGCCAGGGACGAGAGGAATCGCCGGAGGCTCAGAGGGGGATGCCGCAGAGGCCACGATGTGGATGGAGGGGGTACTCGGGAGTGGAGGGGTCGTCGGTCCCGTCGCGGGAGGGGCTCCACGCCCCGTGCCTCCAAGGAAGAGAGGAATCGTCGAAGGCTCGGAGGGGGATGCCGCAGAGGCCGTGGAAGGGATGGGGGTGCACCCGGTTGAATGATGCGAGGGTCGGACCGGGTGCCAAGGGGGGTATAGCCGCAGAGGAGCCAGCGGAGGAGGAGGGGAGGGTGGTCAATATGGTGCCCGTGGTGGTGGCTGGAGCCGTGATCACAACGGCGACAGTGGGAGACGGCAGGGGGGGTCATCGGGGTGGTAATCCGACCGGTCCGGGGGGGCCGCTGAACTAGACTGCAGAGCGGAGAGCGCGCGGGGATCAACGGCTTGGGAAGAGGCGGAGGTCCCAGCAAGCGCGGGTAGGTAAGGAGGCGCCTGCGCAAAAGAGTGCGCAGCTACCCCCGGGAAGGGTGGGCCCCTCCAGAAGTAGTGTCCCGGTCTGTACCCTCTGCGTACGCGACGGAGAAATCAAGAGGCTGGTGGGAGTGAATAAAGGGGGCGTAGAGCTGAGAACCAGCAATGCCTGCATAAAAAGCAGGATTGGAGGGAACGGGGTGGGACCCGCAATGGATGGCGTAAGTTTCTAAAGATGCAAGCGGGTGGGACCCGCCCGGAGAACAGAGGGATGGGCGTAGAACTGAGAACCAGCTAAGCCTGCGTAAAAAGCATGATTGGAGGAAGGGAGGTGGGACCCGCCAATGTTGGCGTAAGGATCTGAAGCATAGAATCCCGCTCCAGATGAAAGCGGGTGGGGCCCATCGGGGAAAACTGAGGGGGCGGCAGCATAATACGCAGAGTTAGGAGAGAGATTATGAATGGCCACCTCGAGCGTAGAGCCGGGGGCTGCAGACCCGAGGGGTCAAGGGTAGAGGGTCCCGAGGCCTGCACCGCAGGGGGGCACCTCACCCGATGGGACAGCTGTCTCGGGGGGATTTAAAAAACAGGAGGGGGCGACTGCCGGGATGGCTCTGGAGACTTTCCGGACCAGACATAGGGAAGACGGGATGCTGCAAAATTGGGAAAAAGAGGGCGGGGCGGTGGGCCACTCCGGCCCAAGGGCGGCTGCTAGAGTCCGAGCGTTGGAGATGTCCCGGACCACCCGGGAAAGGCTCCTATAGTGGAATAAAGGTGGCTAGGCGCTGGGCCACTCCGGCTCAGAGGAGGAGCGAACCCGGAGCTCCCTGGGGCACCCGACGGAAGGAGGGAGCTCCAGGAAAGGGGGGGAGGGAAGGAGAAGAGGGAGGGAGAACGATGAGAGGGCGGAGCCGGATGGAGGGAGGGAAGAGGGAGGTGCTTGGCCGAACAAGGCCAAGCAATCATCAGGCCAGGGTGAGGACATCGGTGCCGGGGAACAGGAACGTGGACCCTTGGGTCGCCCCGAGCGGGAGCTGCGGAAGAGGAGACACATTTCTTGTGTGTGTGTGTGTGTGTGTGTGTGTGTGTGTGTGTGTGTGTGTGTGTGTGTGTGTGTGTGTGTGTGTGTGTGTATATATATATATATATATATATATATATATATATATAATTGTATTATATATTCATAAAGGAAAAAGAAATTATTTTTAAGTATAAATAAATAAAAGGGAGAATATTTAATGTGTTTATATAAATAAATATATGTATGTATGTATGTATGTATGTATGTATGTATGTATGTATGTATGTATATAATATAAAGTATTAAAGTAAAATAGAAAGTCAAAATCAAATAGAATAGTCAAAATAGATTTCAGAACAACCAAACACTTAACGCACACAACATGTCACGACCCGCACCCTGATTAGGGGCACGAGAAGCGGTTACGTCCAGCCTACGCCACAGTATCGGCGGTAGAATGCTGTCTAGGTTGTCCACAAAACTACACTAAACAGTATAAAGGTACCTGTACAGTATATACACTCCGAATGGAGGTGACATAGCAATATAGTCTCAATCACAAAAACAAACTAGGATAGATAGCACGAAAGGAAACATATGATAGATAAAAACAGAAAATAAGTTCAAGATCCACACAAGTCCAGAGCTATACATAACATCCCAGAGTCTCAAAATATAACATAGAAGCTACAGTCTGATAATGCTAGCTGGATCGCAGTCCAGTCAAACCTAGCTAACCTACACTACTCCGGGAGTATAAAATCTAGTGGCTCTACTATAAGGCCACGGTCCTACACTACTCCATCTGACTCGAGCCCATAATAGGTCGAGCAGTCTGCCTCAGAGTCATCTGTAATATATCATAACGGTATCCTGTCAGGAAAATGAGCAAGTACAAACACTAACAGCAGTTCCATGTGAATTGACAAATTCTACAAGAGACAGTATAATGAACTACAAGACAAAGATATATAAAGACTTGGGAACCGTTCGAAAGCTGAGCTACAACCCTTAAACCAAACAAGGACCGGGGTTGTAACCCTTCTCCCGAGCAGAACTTAGTCTCCAATCAAGGTACAATATAAAGGCATATAGAACATGTGAGTAACTGAATATCATAGCATGGTGAGAAAGTACTGAATGTAGAACAGAACAGGATATATGATAAGATAAGTAAATATAAAATGTGCCTTGAATTATTAGAGCGTTATGTGATCGGCAAGGGAAACATGATAGGGTTATCCACTTGGCCCGGCAATCCGCGGTGACCTCAACGGAAAGTCATGCCGGCCAACCTGGATAACATGGACATGGAGGTATCTGCTACACTCTACGTGAGGTGAGAGTGGCGCAAGCAAAATAGTGACATGGGGCTTTGATCACATAACCCCTAATAATTCCCCATCCCCGAGTAGTATAATGGACCTGGACATGACACGTCATGACACGGGATTCCCTAAGAGGATAGCTACTCCCTCTCAGGAATCGGTGTCTATACAAGTACAGGGAATAAGGCAGAAAATGTACATATATACCAAGAAAGTCCAGGAACAACATCTCATGTCATGATCCAACGTATACTAGTCCGTGAACTATCGTGACTGGAATCAAGTAAGACACTACAACTGAATCGGATATAGCAGATATCAAGACAATAAAAACTATCAGTGAATGTACTCGCCTGCTGTCCAGAGCTGTAGGGTATATCAATGCTCAGAGCGGTAATCAGAAACCTAAAGATGAGATACTGTATGTTAATTTAGGTTTAAACAAGTTTAAGAATGATTCACAATGAATGATATGAAATCTAGGTCAAACTAGGTCTCACTGAGTCATACTAAGTCCTGTCAAGTCAAATCTAGGTCAAATCAAGTTATATCAAGTCAATCTAAGTCAGACTAAGTCAACCCTAGGTCATACCAGTCATCACAGGTCAAAACAAGTCGAAGAAAGTCAAACGGGGTCAAGAGTTGGCCTACAGTTGACTTTTGGTCAACTGGTCAACCCTGGTCAACTCTGGTCAACTCTAGGTCAACCCTAGGTCAAATATTGACCAATAGTTGACTTTTGGTCAACTGGTCAACTCTGGTTTGGATTTGGTCAAATCTAGACAAAGTATTGACTCACGGTTGACTTTTGGCTAAAAAGTCAACTCTGGGTCAACCGAGCCAAAATCGGCTCAAATATGACATTTGTAGGGTGTACCCAACATGCCACCCAAGTTTTAAGTCAATCCGACTACCCGAACTCCGTATCTCGAAATTACCCGATTACCCCTTAACATTTACCCTTAAACCGTTCTAACTTGACGCCAAGTGGCCTTCCCTTAGGAATTCCACTCCGTGCTTCCTAGGGTAGTAGGGTACTAGCCTATACAACCATTACCTACCAAGTTTTCTAGGGTAAGTGGACACCCAGTCCATCTTACGGTCCGTATCGCCCGTTTACCCGTTATCTTGAATATTTCAAGATACGGAATGGTACGGTGCGATACCGACTCCCCAAGCCCACACGCAACCCCGATTCCAACTCCGAAGCCTACCCACAAAATATAAATCACATTATCTAGGTTCCTTCCAAGTTTCGACGCGTTCCGAATCACGGAACTCGATTTCACCCCTTAACCAAAATCCTACTTAACATTCACTCACTCACTCAAACCCATTTTCCACACTCTCTTGGGACAAGTTCTTTGGGCTATTTTAGTGGGTCAAATAGGTGTCTAAATAGCTAATATATAGGGGTATATATACATATATATGGGTATATAGTGGGGAACTTAGGGGCTAAAAGGGGGGTGGTTTGGGGGTGCTCTGCTGCCCCTACTGCTGCTAACTGCTGCTGCTGCTACTACTGCTGTTTTGCTGCTGTTATAGGGGGGGGGGGGGAACAGCCCCCTAGGCCCCCCCCCTTGGTGCCTTGGTTGCTCCCCTTTTCTTCCTCTTATTCCTCCTCTAATTCTCTCTCAAAACTCTCTCAATTCCTCTCTATAATCTCTATTCTTCTATAATTCTCCCTCTCTAACTCTCTAATATATATCACTCACCCACACACAACTAATTCTCATTCTCCCCTCTCTATATACAATTACACTCACACTAATATATATACATGATCACACACACATATATATATACCTACACATATCTATATATATATAAATGTATATATATATATATATATTTATAGACACACACACACATATGTATCTATATATATATGGACACACACTCTCACATGGACACACACTCTCCCACACATACAAATCTACATACACACATACATATCTATATATATATATATAGACACACAAATACACATGTATATATATATATATATATATATATATATATATATATATATATATATATATATATATATATATATATATATATATATATATACCACTCTAAAGGATAAAACCATAAAAAAATCCTTAAACTAGATTTTAGGGAAACCTAACAAATCTTGGGTCAACTTGTAGAGAATGGTCCCCTCTCTAATTTATGTGAAGGAATAAATGAAATAGGAGAATTAAATGAGAGTTAAAGGATTACCTAAATGTGGATTTGAAGAGGAAGAAGAAGGAGTTGGAAAGAAAGAATTTAAGAGAGAAGAAGAAGACTTAGTGGAGAAGAAAGGAGAGGTAGAGGGGGTGGACTATATGACCAGCCATGGGGGCTTGGGGTAGGAGCACTTGTAATTACAAGTTTGCCCCTCCCTTGCTTCTAGGCTAAGTTAAGTCCCAAAATTGGTTTCGGAAGTTGCTAAAATTAAATAAAAATCATAATTAAACTTAATTACTCATGAAGGACTAGTCCAAACTCCTAAACCTAAAAGTTTAGTATGGTGGGCCATGGTTAAATAACATGCTTATTACGACTCAAGTCGAAATTCACCGGGGTCCCGAATTAACTCGGAATGCGATGAAATTCGAACTCGACTCCTATAATAATTAAATAATAATATTCATGAAATAAAATTCCCAAAAATATTATAAAATGGAAAATTACCATTTTACCTCTAACTGGGAAAAGTGAGGGTGACAAGTCTATCCACCTTAAAAAAATTTTGTCCTCGAAATTAAAACCAAACAATAGTAAATATCAAAATCACAAGTCATGGCTTAAAATTTAAATGAATAAAATCTCAAAAATCAAAGCATGAATTAAATGACTAAAATTATAAAATTTAAAATTACTCTCAAATAGAAACTGGGTGCTATAAGTCTATCCACCTTAAAAGAATCATCCTCAAAAATTTAAAACAAGTAAACACAAAAATCATGCAAATCGATAATCGTATGCATTTGTCCAATCATCATGATACTCAAAAATCTTCGTCATGCCAGTGAGCAAGGCTACGATAATCACAGAGTCCTCAACTACGGTACATATATCTAGAATTATGGTATTTAAAATTTTCGCATTGCCGGATGCTTGGCAGCAAAAACCTTAAATTCTCACACCCAAGAAATACGACCATAATCCGACTATATGTCCTCACTATGCCTGCTAGCATGACCCTAGAGTATTCTAAAATCTCATAATCGAGGCGACCTAGCCCATACGACTTATCTTAGAAGGAAATCACATCACAAGAACAAATTTTCATCCAACGATCAAAGAACAGATAGAATCGAAGTTCAAGACAGTTTATAAGAAGGCAAATGCGGAAAGAAGATTCAAAGGATCGAAACCTGCTATCTGCTCTGCTACTGCCTGAGTGGGCTCAACTGTCATGGCGAAAGCACGCCCCTGCTGGCCTCCTCTAGCCTGCGGCACTCTGTCCTGGTCTCTTCGGATTCCACTAGCATGGCAATCCCTCAGCTGGTGGTCAGGCGCCCCACAGTATAGACAGACGCCCAACCTCTTCCTACAAGCCTCTCTAGTGTGCCCCGGCTTCCCACAGAAGCTGTACGGAGTAGCCGGTCTCTGGCCCTGTCCCTGGTGCTGCTGGGAACGTGCTGGTGCCTGCTAAATCTGTAACAAAGGCTGCTGCTGAAATGGCCTCTGCTGATGCTGAATATGGGGGCGCTTGGCCGGTCCCGTACTGGAACTCGCCCCCATGGAATCGCCGCTCCTCTTCGGCTTGAGGCCGAAGTCATCCTCTGCAATCTGCGCGTCCATCAATATCTGATCGAACGTCGCGTCACGGTGACCCGAGGTGCGGGTGCGCACAGCATGAATAAGTCCCCTACGGAACTTACGAGCCTTCTGCCCCTCATCCTGGATCATATCGGGAGTGAACCTGCTAAGGCGGAAGAACTCTGCTGCATACTCGTCCACCGACGAGTTCCCCTGCACTAGACCCACGAACTGGCCCTCCAATGCTGTAAGAGCCACGTCCGGGAAGAACTTCTCCTTGAAGAGCCTCCGGAAGTTCTCCAATGCCAGCCCTCTCACCGACGCACGAGGATCCGTACGGTACCATGTTAGCGCAATATCGAAGAATCGGCTGGCTACGGCCGAAATCCAAAGTCCTCTAGGAAGCTCTGCCAGCTCCATGCTCCGCTGCACATCCTCTAGCCAGTCGTCTGCATAAAGGATGCCCTCTGTGCCTGTGAAGTCCCTGGAGCTCATCTTCCTAAAGTCTAATACCGTCCCCGGCCTGGACTGCTGCTGGTACGGCTGCTGGCCAGTAGGACCCTGTACCGTACCCGGTGCCACTCTCTCCACTATTGCCAGTGCAAGCTGATACGAGTTCTCCATACTCTGTCTCAGCATCTCGATCTGACGGTGTGACGCCTCCGACTGGCACTGCGACGCATCTGGCTGGGCCCGCTGTGTCTCCATCATCTGCTGAAGGAGAAGGAACACATGATGTGTATCCGTCGGTATCGGTGGTGGTGGCGGCAGCATCTCCGGAACGACGACTGAAACCCTCTGGGTGGAGGTAATAGACCTCCCTGTGCAACTGCTGGGGTCTCCGGGATGGTGGAATCACTCAGGGCAGTCTCGTGAACCTCCTCCTCAGCCTGATCAGATCTCTCAGGCAAGCTACTCGATCCAGTGGCCTGCGGGTGCGTCTTCGTCATCCTGGAGACGAATTGAAGCAAAGAGATCAATATGGCACTGGAGAAGATATTATCAAGGAAGGACAGTTAATTTAATACAAGGGGAGTAATCATGATAATCAAAAGATCGGAAATTTTTTAGGTGTGATTGAGAAACTCCTATCATATCCTAGGACCTACATCCTGATTACAGGCTCGTAATTAGTACTCTAAGTCGAGCACCATTACGAGATCGCACTAATTGCAACACCGGACCTGCGTGGGCCACCACAAAAATGTGTCACAACCCGCACCCTGATTAGGGACACGAGAAGCGGTTACGTCCAGCCTATGCCGCAGCATCGGCGGTAGACGCTGTCTGGGTTGTCCACAAAACTACACTAAACAGTATAAAGGTACCTGTACAGTATATACACTCCGAATGGAGGTGACATAGCAATACAGTCTCAATCACAAAAACAAACTAGGATAGATAGCACGAAAGGAAACATATGATAGATGAAAACAAAAAATAAGTTCAAGATCCACACAAGTCCAGAGCTATACATAACATCCCAGAGTCTCAAAATATAACATAGAAGCTACAGTCTGATAATGCTAGCTGGATCGCAGTCCAGTCAAACCTAGCTAAGCTACACTACTCCGGGAGTACAAAATCTAGTGGCTCTACTATAAGGCCACGGTCCTGCACTACTCCATCTGACTCGAGCCCATAATAGGTCAAGCAGTCTGCCTCAGAGTCATCTGTAATATATCATAACAGTATCCTGTCAGAAAAATGAGCAAGTACAAACACAAACAGCAGTTCCATGTGAATTGACAAATTCTATAAGAGACAGTATAATGAGCTACAAGACAAAGATATATGAAGACTTGGTAATCGTTCAAAAGCTGAGCTACAACCCTTAAACCAAACAAGGACCGGGGTTGTAACCCTTCTCCCGAGCAGAACTTAGTCTCCAATCAAGGTACAATATAAAGGCATGTAGAACATGTGAGTAACTGAATATCATAGCATGGTGAGAAAGTACTGAATGTAGAACAGAACAGGATATATGATAAGATAAATAAATATAAAATGTGCCTTAAATTATTAGAGTGTTATGTGATCGGCAAGGGAAACATGATAGGGTTATCCACTTGGCCCGGCAATCCGCGGTGACCTCAGCGGAAAGTCATGTCGGCCAACCTGGATAACATGGACATGGAGGTATCTGCTACACTCTACGTGAGGTGAGAGTGGCGCAAGCAAAATAGTGACATGGGGCTTTGATCACATAACCCCTAATAATTCTCCATCTCCGAGTAGTATAATGGACCTGGACATGACACGTCATGACACGGGATTCCCTAAGAGGATAGCTACTCCCTCTCAGGAATCGGTGTCTATACAAGTACAGGAAACAAGACAAGAAATGTACATATATACCAAGAAAGTCCAGGAACAACATCTCATGTCATGATCCAACGTATACTAGTCCGTGAACTATCGTGACTGGAATCAAGTAAGACACTACAACTGAATCGGATATAGCAGATATCAAGACAATAAAAACTATCAGTGAATGTACTCGCCTGCTGTCCTGAGCTGTAGGGTATATCAATGCTCAGAGCGGTAATCAAAAACCTAAAGATGAGATACTGTATGTTAATTTAGGTTTAAACAAGTTTAAGAATGATTCACAATAAATGATATGAAATCTAGGTCAAACTAGGTCTCACTGAGTCACACTAAGTCCTGTCAAGTCAAATCTAGGTCAAATCAAGTTATATCAAGTCAATCTAAGTCAGACCAAGTCAACCCTAGGTCATACCAGTCATCACAGGTCAAAACAAGTCGAAGAAAGTCAAACGGGGTCAAGAGTTGGCCTACAGTTGACTTTTGGTCAACTGATCAACCCTGGTCAACTCTGGTCAACTCTAGGTCAAACTGGTCAAATGTTGACCAATAGTTGACTTTTGGTCAACTGGTCAACTCTGGTTTGGATTTGGTCAAATCTAGATAAAGTGTTGACTCACAGTTGACTTTTGGGTAAAAAGTCAACTCTGGGTCAACCGAGCCAAAATTGGCTCAAATATGACATTTGTAGGGTGTACCCAACATGCCACCCAAGTTTCAAGTCAATCCGACTACCCGAACTCCGTATCTCGAAATTACCCGATTACCCCTTAACATTTACCCTTAAACCGTTCTAACTTGACGCCAAGTGGCCTTCCCTTAGGAATTCCACTCCGTGCTTCCTAGGGTAGTAGGGTACTAGCCTATACAATTATTACCTACCAAGTTTTCTAGGGTAAGTGGACATCCAGTCCATCTTACGGTCCGTATCGCCCGTTTACCCGTTATCTTGAATATTTCAAGATACGGAATGGTACGGTACGATACCGACTCCCCAAGCCCACACGCAACCCCAATTCCAACTCCGAAGCCTACCCACAAAATCTAAATCACATTATCTAGGTTTCCCCCAAGTTTCGACGCGTTCCGAATCACGGAACTCGATTTCACCCCTTAACCAAAATCCTACTTAACATTCACTCACTCACTCAAACCCATTTTCCACTCTCTTGGGACAAGTTCTTGGGGCTATTTTAGTGGGTCAAATAGGTGTCTAAATAGCTAATATATAGGGGTATATATATACATATATATATGGGTATATAGTGGGGATCTTAGGGGCTAAAAGGGGGGTAGTTTGGGGGTGCTCTGCTGTCCCTACTGCTGCTGCTATTGCAGCTTGCTGCTACTGCTACTACTGCTATTTTGCTGCTGTTATGGGGGGAAAAACAGCCCCCTAGGCCCCCCCTTGGTGCCTTGGTTGCTCCCCCTTTCTTCCTCTCATTCCTCCTCTAATTCTCTCTCAAAACTCTCTCAATTCCTCTCTATAATCTCTATTCTTCTATAATTCTCCCTCTCTTACTCTCTAATATATATCACTCACACACACACAACTAATTCTCATTCTCCCCTCTCTATATACAATTACACTCACACTAATATATATACATGATCACACACACATATATATATATATATACACACACATCTCTATATACACACACATCTATATATATATATATATATACACACACACATCTCTATATATACACACATCTCTCTCTCTCTCTCTCTATATATATATATATATATATATATATATATATATATATATATATATATATATATATATATATATATATATATATATATATAAATATATATAATTGTATATAGAGATGTGTGTGTATATATATATATATATATATATATATATATATATATATATATATATATATATATATATATATATATATATATATATATATATATATATATATATATACAATTAATTATATATATATATATATATATATATATATATATATATATATATATATATATATATATATAATTGTATATAGAGATGTGTGTGTATATATATATATATATATATATATATATATATATATATATATACAATTAATTATATATATATATATATATATATATATATATATATATATATATATATATATATATATATATATAATTAATTGTATATATATATATATATATATATATATATATATATATATATATATATACACATCTCTATATACAATTACACTCACACTAATATATATACATGATCACACATACATATATATAGCTACACATATCTATCTATATATATATATATATATATATATATATATATATATATATATATATATATATATATATATATATATATATATATATATATATATAGACATACACACACACATATGTATCTATATATATGGACACACACTCTCACATGGACACACACTCTCACTTGGACACACACTCTCCCACACATACAAATCTACATACACACATACATATATATATATATATATATATATATATATATATATATATAAAACCATAAAAAATATATATATATATATATATATATATATATATATTTTTATGGTTTTATATATATATATATATATATATATATATATATATATATATATATATATATATATATATATATATATATATATATATATACCACTCTAAAAGGATAAAACCATAAAAAAAATCCTTAAACTAGATTTTAGGGAAACCTAACAAATCTAGGGTCAACTTGTAGAGAATGGTCCCCTCTCTAATTTATGTGAAGGAATAAATGAAATAGGAGAATTAAATGAGAGTTAAAGGATTACCTAAATGTGGATTTGAAGAGGAAGAAGAAGGAGTTGGAAAGAAAGAATTTAAGAGAGAAGAAGAAGACTTAGTGGAGAAGAAAGGAGAGGTGGAGGGGGTGGACTATATGACCAGCCATGGGGGCTTGGGGTAGGGGCACTTGTAATTACAAGTTTGCCCCTCCGTTGCTTCTAGGCTAAGTTAAGTCCCAAAATTGGTTTCGGAAGTTGCTAAAATTAAATAAAAATCATAATTAAACTTAATTACTCATTGGGGACTAGTCCAAACTCCTAAACCTAAAAGTTTAGTGTGGTGGGCCATGGTTAAATAACATGCTAATTATGACTCAAGTCGAAATTCACCGGGGTCCCGAATTAACTCGTAATGCGATAAAATTCGAACCCGACTCCTATAATAATTAAATAATAATATTCATGAAATAAAATTCCCAAAAATATTATAAAATAGAAAATTACCATTTTACCCCTAACTGGGAAAAGTGAGGGTGACACAACACAACACATAATTTTCCAAACCGAGCCCTTTGAGTTTCAGCAAAGCCGAAACCCGACCCCCTTTTTATATATATGTGTTATAGAGAGAGAGAGAGATTTATTTTTAGCAAAATCCCAACCCTAGCCGCCAACAACAGGACCCCGACCTTCCCGACTACCTGCGCGCCGCCATAGCTGCCAGGAACGGCCGCCCATCGCCGGTCAAACTCACGCGGGACAGAGTAGTTGCAGCAGTAATACTGCTATAAAGAGCCAACTTCGGAAATAGATTTCTCCTTCCTCGCTCAGTCGTTTTACGTACCACTTGGTCAGGTATGATCCTAACCTATACACCTTTAATTCCCTTCAAATAGTTCGTGTTGATTCGCATCATGTGCGACGAAAAACGAGTTCCAAAATCGAGAAAAAACTCGATCTTCTGGGTTTAGAAACTGTCCCAAAACCCCAATTTTATGGCCGATTTACGACCAGCGTGTTGCTAGTTTTCAAAATCGGTCTGAAGTGACTTGTAGACAACATATAGGAGATCAAAACCCTTATTTTAGATTTAATTTTTATGCATTATACAGAAAGTTATTGGTTTGTGAAGTTGGAGAAAAAACTGTTTTCAAAAACTGAATTTTTAGAAAAAATGTTCTGATATGCCGTACGTCCCGTCAATCCGGGCGACGTGGTCGCGAACCGAAAACATCGAAAGGTGTGTATCGACTTCGTGGACGTGTGGGCTTTGACGGAATTCAAATTGGTCGCGTGTGCACGACGAATTTGATGCGTATCCGTCAAAATTCAACGTATCGACCTTTTTGCAAATTTATTAATTACTTTATGCACGCTCATCTTATCGAGACAAAACTTGTGCCAACAGGACCGTATCATTTTTTTGGTCCTGTATGCCAAGTTTGGTCCGAATCTGAGAAGGTCGACCGGATCGCTATTTTGGCGGGCCTGCAACCCGATCCAACGGACAAAATTATGTACGACCCACCGGAATCCAACTTTTGACATACAGTTGGGTTCATCTCGTCAAACCAGACCTGTAGACATATAGTTTGTTGACTTTAGAGACCGTAGATATCGGCACACTTTTCGGTGCAAAGCGGATCCAACGATAGACATCGTTCTGATCCGAAATTATCGTTTTACCCCTGTGTCCAGAATTGGACTTATGGGTAGGCGATTCTAGCTAATTTGACCATTCTAAGAACGTTGGTAATGTCTTTTTCAGCATTAGGAGACAGTTGTACGAGTTGACCGTTCGTGGCTTATTGAGTGGGTTGTAGTTTCGATTTTTTCAGCTCAGGACCTCAGCAAGTACATTCTCTGATAGTTTTCATTGCTTTGATATCTACTATATCTAATTCAGTTGTAGTGATATACTTGATTCTCGACACGAGGATACACGGACTAGTATACGTGAATCTCGTCATGAGATATCATTCCTGATTTACCTGGTATATGAATACATTGTTCGATATTGTTTCCTGTACTTGTATAGACACCGATTTGGGAGTGGGCAGGCCCCGTGTACTTCGAATATTGGCTTGATTGGTGCTCGTGCTTGGGATGTTCTGCACATGAATATTGGCTTGATTGGTCCCGCGGTATCGAAGATTTGTTGGGCATACAGAAGCTCTCCTTGTACAAGATGATGTCTTCTGTTTATAAAGGGCATAATGTATGGAACATTGTAATCAGTTGTACGAATGAGTTGTAAGCCAAGTCGGTATATCGAGTTGTAATCCAATGTATCCAATATCAAAAGTAAGCTGCATAGCAGTGTTTAGTTGGCTTTCAGTGTAAAGTGAGATGTGTTGTAAGTATTGTACTTCAATACAAGTCTTGTACTCTTCTTCATTTATCAATAAAGAGAATAAAGTTCTATGTATCTCTGTGCGACTTCAAGTTATCCTTTTTATCTTCGCTGCTATAAAAAAGTGATGTATTTCTATTCAAAGAGAAAAATTGTCCTTATTAAATTTAATTTGTCTATTTCTGCCACTGCGATGTGCTTCTATTTAAAGATTATCAATTATGTACCATCTTTACCTTGTACAAGTGTAATACCAGACTTGTACGACATCACGCCCAAGCGAGGACGATCGATTCTAAGAGATAAATTATGTGAATAAATGAATCTACGAACCGGGGCGTGACAAATTGGTATCAGAGCACGGCTTTACGTCCTTGGTTTTTTTTTGATTCATTTCAAATCAAAGTTGCATCGACGATTAACCAAAGTTGGTTCCGCGATCACTCAACGTTGCTTTCGCGATTAAATCAAAGATTGCTTCCGCGATTATGCTGTTGTTGTTCTATAATCATCCTTATGTGGTTCGTGTTTGAAAGTTCGTTGACCCTCTTGGCTGCTCACTGGATGTTCCATACAATAAGTCTATATACATTGTGATGCCCCTGAATGAATGATAGTTGTTGATTTGGACACAAATAACCCAATAATGACTCGATGCCATAGTATGCTATATTGTTAATGTTGTTTGGAATGTGAAAATAAAAGAAAGTGGCTATGTATGCTGTAACAAGTTGAGAATTGCATGTGATGTTGGGAAAAAGAATTGTGAATTGGGATCGAAACCATGGATGGATGAGTTCAATAAACTGGTGAGTTGACTCATGTGTGCTGGCTAGTACTTTTTAGACCCTAAGAATGTTGGCTAGTGATATTGAGACCCCGAGATGTTGGCTAAGTGTTGTGATCATTATAGATCACGAATGTCCGGAATAGATTGAGTTGGTATTGTTTAAGGATGGCTTCGTTTCTGAGTGGTATATTGCCTCTACCACCTCAGAACGAGATGTATGTTGACCCTTTCCATAGGATAGCAAGGAGACTATCTGTGGGTACTGGGTAGTGCCGAGACTTAGCTGGAAGTCATGTATTGTGGCTAGATAACTCAAGTGTCCCTTGACGGTGATGTTATATTGAGTAGCGAGATTGTCGAAAATTATAACTGGTGGCTTGGTTAGAAATTGTTTAGTCGAGTGATGACTCAGACTAGTAAGACAGTTAGTATGCTATGGGTAAATGGATTTGGCTAGAGAATGTTGTGGCTTAGAATATCTGAATATTGATTTCGATTGGTTGGATGCAAATTATATGTGGCTAATACAATGTTGGTTGCTAAGCTGAAAGTTTTAGAAATATTGTCGGTGAACCAAAGGAATATTAGAAATTTGTGCCTTGACCCTAAGGTGTAATAGATGTTAACTCATCTAGATCACCAAAGGATAGTCATTGCCTATGTGTATGTATGCTGAGAAATTTAATGGGATTAGAAAAGTAACAAGTAGCAATCCTGAATATTTGTGTTGCATAGAGAATGGTTAGTTGATACATGAATTGTCGGATTGAATGGAATAAACTACTCGACCCTTGCTGCATGAGATTTAAGAATGTCCATAAGATAGTTTGATGATTGAGAAACGAATGGGATTGAGAAATTACAAACGTGTTGGATAATGTCGGTATATGTGACTGTCGGTTGGGATATAGATTGGTGGCTTATGACTTAGTGGTGTGACTTCATCATACAAACCGAATAGTATGATTCCATAGTTATGTTAAGACTATTGGAATCGATGACCCTTGAATAGTTAGCCTTGGCTTATGGGTTCGTGTGAGTACAAAGGATTTGAAACAGAAATTGAATCATTGTGAATTTACTTGATGGATTATTAGAACGATGAGAATCGTATGTCGGGTTGGAAATTGACCGTAATGTTGATAGATCGATCTTAGTCAATCGTTGGGTAAGTCTAGAATGAGGATCTATGGGAATTATTTTCTTGAGGAAGACCCTGGATAGATAGACTTGACCCTAGCGACCAGTTGAGGACTTACCAATTGTTGGCATAGCCGACAATGGCGATTAGTTATTTAGACTAAGTTGATACCCATAGGTTTGGGTAGAGCTCCTTAGAACTGTCGGTTGCTTGTTGGCCCTAAGAAAAAGAAACTAGTATAACCCTAGTAGTCGTCCACTCTAGGAAAGTCACTTGAATGATTAGGTATAGCTGTCGGTATAGCTAACCATTGAGACTGGACCGAATAATAGATGGCCGTTGGCGACCCATAGAATGACCTTGTGGCATTGAACGAGAGATGGTGATGAGTACGACCTAAGAATGATATGTTGTATGTATATGCTTCAATATGAACCTTAGAGATATTTGACCCTTGAGGATTATGTGTCGGGCTATAGCGGGACTAGAATCGTGGGATGAGACTTGAGTTGTATGTATCGAGTAGTGAATTATTCCATGAGATGGAATTGACTGCTCATGACGGGAATATTGGATAGGTATCTATAGTCGGGTAGCTGGGTTAACCTTGACAGTTGCATAGAATTATACCCTGACTCGGGTAATCGATAGTTGGTGATGTCGGATTGTATCTTTTAGAAAAGATGAATTGCCTCGATGAAAAATATTGTTGGATTTGGGAAGGAATATGATTGCATGTTGTGAACACTTGATATGATTGGCTCTAAGTTAGACCCTTGACTGAATGTTAAAAAATATTATGCTTGGATAGAGAGCTGTCCCTGATATTAAGTGTTGTGGCTTGGAAGATAGTGATTATGGCAAAGTGAATGAAGTAATAAGTCAATTGAAGGGATGCTAAGTCGGATTTGGAAAAGAGAGTTATATCGTGGCTGATCGAATCGCACTAACATGGAAGTTGGCTGAAGTACATATGTTTTGGGGACGCCTAAAATATGTGTATGGATCCAGCCAAAGTGATAGGTTCCGCCCGAAATATGTGTATGGATCCAAATGAAGTGATGTGTTGCGACCAAGATAGAATGCAAGAAAAATGTTGGTGAATAAATGAGAAGTTGTAAGTATTTGGAAAAGAGAAAGATGGATTAAATCGTTGATGGATTAAAATGATACAGTTGGATAGCTATTTTGAAATGATCGAGTGGGTTGAAGTGAATATTGAATTGAAGCTGAATGAGTAACTCATTGTGATTAAGTGAATCTAGTAGATGAGTTGTTTTTTTAAGTTTCGAGGATGAAACTTTTTCTGAGTGGTATATTATGTAATGTCCCGCTCCGTACGAGGCATTTGGTTGGCTTGTTGGATGCTATCAGGATGTTGGACTGTGACTTATGTTGGGAATCAGGAGAGTTGAGACTGATGTAGTCTTTCTTAGCTGGCTAGACAGATTAAATATTGGAACGTGGCTCGCTGGTGGAGCTACGCTTAGGGGAAGTGTGTGCAACCAGAATAAGAAGACCCCTTTATGCAGGCAAGTGGAACTGTCCTCCTTTCTCCTTATTCCTGCATGCTTAATAAATGGAATAACGTGATGCTATGAATATGTCCCTAATGTCTCTTACCTTGAATGTTGAATAACTTTAGTTGCTAAATCGATAGAGATGCATATGCTGGAAATTATTAAATGAATAACACATGAACTTTGAATTGTTGAACGAATCATACTCGAACTACTAATATAACATGATGCCTGAGAATGAATCGATAATGTCCCTTATGCTTAATGTTGATGAAATGAATGAATCACTTGAATAATAAGATGCTGCGTGAATGATACATGAGAAAATAATTGAATATGCTATTATTTCTATGAAATGAATGAAATGCTACAGGTCCCTTCGAAATGAATGAATGCTGTTGTTCCTCCTTAGAAGGAACGTAATGAGAAATGTTGCAATGGAACAAACAATGAAAATTGATGAGACTTGGGATCGTTGTGATCACCAAATGAAATGATGGTAATATTGGGAATGAATAAATCATTGAACATGACTTGAATGAGATGAATGATGAAGCACTGTTGTCTTTACTTCAATATTTTACCATGCATTTTATGTTCACGATTGAGTCGGACACGCATTCGCATGGTCATAGGACAAGTTATGCATGAGAGATGGGGATATGTTTTCTCGGACGGTACCTCGGGACGTTAGGGCGACCGATCCGGCCTAGGAGGAAACATTGGCGTGCCAGTAGGGGCACGGGTTTTACGAGGCATCCTTTGGGGCTAGCTACCTTCTCTGGAGTCATCGCATTACCGATGAAGACCTATATGACAACGTCCGTATGGTTAAACACCAGTGACCATGTAGCTCAGGATGCATGCTAATGAATGTTTTGTGCAGGCAGAGTAAGTATATCTGCTAACCTATATTTGATGCAGGTACGAGGGAGACGGCTATCGATAAGAAATTACTTAAATGTGATATACTCAATATATGTGTTGGTTTAACTTGCGTGCTTAACGTGCCAAGTAACTGATGCTATGTGTAGTCTTTCAGTATGAGAACCTGCTTAACATATTAAATTCAGTATGATAGAAAGATGCCTTGCTATAAACATTTCTCAACATAACATACATGCTAAGTGATGCTTAAAGTGAGAATTGTCATAACATGTTTAAGAGTAAATGTTAACGATACCTCAATGATGTCTTTGCATGATAACACCAAGAATGCTATAATGATATGTCTACATAAATATTGCTAAGAATATGTTTACATACTTCACTATGATTATTGCCCATAAACTGTAAACTGATGCTAGGCCCCAAGTAGAAAGATTATTTTATTAAATGCTTGCTAAAATTGACCAGTTAGTGTTGGTTTAGGCGAGTGGATTGGATTCTGCTCGTCAGTATGTAGATGATGTGCTGACCCACATTTTGTGGACAGTTGCTCGTGCTTGGGATGTTCTGCACACGAAGATTGGCTTGATTGGTCCCGCGGTGTCGAAGATTTGTTGGGCATACAGAAGTTCTCCTTGTACAAGATGATGTCTTCTGTTTATAAAGGGGATAATGTATGGAACATTGTAATCAGTTGTACCAGTGAGTTGTAAGCCAAGTCGGTATATCGAGTTGTAATGCAATGTATCCAATATCAAAAGTAAGCTGCATAGCAGTGTTCAGTTGGATTTCAATGTAAAGTGAGATGTTTGTAAGCATTGTACTTCAATACAAGTCTTGTACTCTTCTTCATTTATCAATAAAGAGAATAAAGTTCTATGTATCTCTGTGCGACTTCAAGTTATCCTTTTTATCTTCGTTGCTATAAAGAAGTGATGTATTTCTATTCAAAGAGAAAGATTGTCCTCATTAACTTCAATTTGTCTGTTTTTGCCGCTGCGATGTGCTTCTATTTGAAGATTATCAATTATGTACCATCTTTGCCCTGTACAAGTACAATACCAGACTTGTACGGCATCACGCCCAAGCGAGGACGATCGATTCCAAGATTTAAATTATGTGAATAAATGACTCTACGAATCGGACGTGACACTACTCGGGGATGGGGAGTTATTAGAGGTTATGTGATCATTATCCCTACTTGTTTATTACTTGTGCATAGCTCCACCTTCATCACACGTAGGGTGTAGCCTGACCTTATACTACTTGTGCATAGCTTTCCATTTTGGCCGGCCTGATCCCTATACTATTATACTACCTGTGCATAGCCGGTCAAATGGAACAGCCTGATCTTGACCCAAGCTGATCACATAACGCTCTAATATCTCATGGCACTTTCTTTTTTTATGTTTACATCATACCTCCGATTACTTTTCACTGTTTATATTCCAGTTTTATCTTATATCTCATATATGACATGATTGTAGAAGCATAAAATAAACTTCATAGACCAAGTCAAAGAAATTAAGAATTTTACGCAAAGACAGACTCTACGCAAGGCTCATTAAAAGACTCTATTGAGTCAGATTCAAAATTGTACGCGAGCTCTTTTACGCGAGATCCATTCTCAACTTTCACACGGGAGACAGGCTGTCCACATCGCATTTAATGTGCGTGATACTGTTCTGACAGAATGATTTTCTGACAGTAAATTACACAGAAGCCGAGAAGATTTTTTATACCAAACCCAATACTTGTCGTTTAGTGTGCAGATGGGCTACTTTACGCTCAAGAGACTGTTTCTTTTACGCATGAAAGCTATTTGAGTCTTTACGCTCAAGGCTTTTGTGTGCGTAGAGTTTATTTGAGCTAATTATACGCTCAAGGCTACTTTTCAGCTACTTTACGCAGGAAGTTTATTTTGGGTTATTTTACGCCCAATCTGCTACTTTACGCAGGAAATCTATTTTTGGGTTATTTTTATGCCCAATCTTTTCTGGCTATGTGAGAACGTGGTCTGCATACGTGGCTTTCATGCCACACTTATCGAGGAACGTGTGTACGTGCTCCCCCCATTTTGTTGAAATTATGGGACACGTGTTATCACGCGTAAAGGTTAATTTTCAATCGTGGGTGGCAGTTACTTGCGTAGAGACCCAATTTTGTTGCTTTTTACGCACAGAGGGTCTAGTATATAAATATACTTATTTTTATCAAGAGATGGACAGAAGAGGAGATTCTGAGAAAACTCATACTTTTAGAGTGATATTCCCAGAAGCATTTCTTTAACTTTTTCTCAAGAACATGGTGAAGCAAAGTAGAAAAGAATTCGACTGTGCCATCAGTGCCGTTGTGTCGATACCTTTCTGGTGACTTAGTTTTTCCGATTGTTCATCTTCTTCAGGCAGTTCTCTTCATCATCATCGTGTGGTCCAAGGAACAAAGTGATCGCTCTCAGATCAGACTTCTATAGCAATACTTCCCAGAAATAATTTATACTTTTGTACTTTTCTCGTTTTCTTTCAAAAGCCAATTTTAGGCATTTTGTTAAGTAAAACAAAATGACGACTCTGCTGGGGACGACTTTCTCCTCTGATGAGAAGGCAATTGCTCAATATGATGATGTGTCAGTCGGATCGACAAAGAAGACTCATGGTTGTTCACTTCGACCAGATTGCTTACGAAGAAATGCTCCGAACTGGGGGTAGTACTCGCTGCTCCAATGTTCAAAAAACGCAAAAAGTATAAAAAGTTTGGATACCTAAGTCCAAAGCATCCTCTGATCTCCCTGTTGTCTCTGAAGGTAAGGGAATTCTTCCCACTCCTGTTGTGGAGGCACCCGTCAGTGACGAGGCAGTCTCCACTTCAGTGTTGTGCTCTGAGCGTAAAAATTAGTCTCCCGTCTGTGACGTGGTAGACACTCAAGTTTTACGCTCTGTACGTAAAAATCAGTCTGCCATCTGTGACGTGGTAGACACTCAAGTCTTGCGCTCTACGCATAAGGGTAAATCTCCCGTCTATGACGTGGCAGATGTTCATGTTTTGTGCTCTACGCGTAAGGGTAAATCTCCTGTCGGTGACATGGTAGATGAAGTTCACAATGATGCCTTTGCATCTAAGGTGAATTTACCTGCACGCATGTAGCGTAAAAATAAGAATTCTATTGTTGGTAAAACTTTTGTTTTTCACCGACAACCTTCTTACACTGCTTTACGTAAGGTACCAAACCTTCAGATTATGCGTAATGCTGATGGAGTTCTTTGTGCACAAAAATCTTACGCATGCAACTCCAGGCGCATAAAAATATACAGGTTGGTTCTGCTAATGCAGCCAGTAATCTTTTTTATATGCAAGGGACTAAACGTTTCTCTGTCCCAAATATAATAAAGAAGACGATTCCTTCCACTCCTTCTGATTTACGCGAGTTACTTGCCCAAAGGGATTGGTGTAGAGGTATGAATCAATGCTATCATTTGATTAATCGGTCAAATGTTGCTGTTCAGCTTCAAAATGGTCAATTTTTGACCGATTAAGCTACAATGTGCCTCAACAATAAGTTGATGATCAAGAACATGAGTTGTCCTATGCATCAATTAATATAGCATCTCATATCAATAGAGGACGATGTCCCAGACGCAATTCGTCTCGGACTCCAAGCCAACAACAATTCAACCGACTTCTTGATACTTTTGAAGGGGTATATCAACATACTCGTTCAAGAAGTCAAAGATCGTTGCAATCTTCAGATTCAGAAGCTGGGGGTACCCAGTCTTTGGAGTCAGAAACTGATAGCATTGATTCATACCTCTACACCAATCCCTTTGTATGTTCAAAGGAGGTTGAATCCTATGTTATCGGAGATGAACTGGAGACGTCAACTTCTAATACAGAACAACGTCTCTCTTCAGTTGAGCAATCACTGAAGGACATGTTTGCCATGATGCAAAGTATGCATCAAATAATAATGACTCAGCAAATTGTTCAGCCGACAGTGGTAACACCGGTGCAGGTAGCAGCTCAAACTCAAGATAGTCAAGGGGTTGACGTACCTTTGAATAATCTTAGTCAAGAGCCTACTGTCAATCAAAACTCTGCATCTCCAGATCCTCTCATTCTGGAAGATGTACCACCTCCGGTGGGGGTTACGGTACATCCAGTAGCTATTCAATCGAATGTGCTTCCTCAAACTAGTGAAGCTATTCAAGCAGAGCGTGAGCTAAAAGCACAGTTTGAAGTTCTGAAGCACAAGGATCAGCTCCAGAGGTTAGGGATCAAGCAACCTTATCCTCCTTATTGGAATGATGTGCCTTTTCCTTCAAAATTCAAGCTACAGTCTATGGTGTTATTTGATGGAAAGGCTTCTCCTAGTCAATATATCAATTATTTTGATATTATGACTGTACATCTGCAAAATAATGATGCTCTTCTCACCCGAGTTTTCATTGGGTGTTTGACGGGTTCAGCATATGACTGGTATCGCAGTCTATCCGACAATTGCATATCGTCTTTTGACGAGTTTAAAGCAATATTTCTCTCCCGTTTCTATGAAGGAGGCATGGACATGAATATGTCCTCCTTAATAGAGATCAAACAAAAGGAGAAGGAAGATACCCGGACGTTTATCGGACGTTTTCGACAGGCAACTTTGAAAATGCCTCTTGAGCCTGTAATATGGTACTTTATTCTCCTGAGCCTGAAGAAGAAACCTTTGCTGGTACGAGATCTGGTAAAGAGTACCACAAAGATTATGAGGGAACTTCCAAAGAAGCAGATGACGTTGCTGAAACACTACCAGCTCAACCATCTCCTGTTCCTACTGAGGCAAGACCTTCTAAACCATCTGTGGTTGAGAAAGGAAAACAGAAAGCAGTATGCTTTGACGTCCCACTGAAGTCTGCTTCAAATCAAGGGGTGGTGATGAAATCCTACAAGTTCGATATTCTAGTCCAATTAGCTAATACTCCGGCTAGACTTTCTATCTTTGAGTTGCTTCGTCTTTCTAAAGAAAGTCGAGAAATTTTGAGCGAAGCTTTGCTACAAGAAGATTCATGCTTAGCTCAACTCAAAAGTCCTGACAATATACCGGTCTCGTGTCCCCAATGTCATAGTGTGATGGAATTAATTTCTAATATTACCTTCACACAATAAGATATGCTGTTGAAGCATAATAAATATGACAGACCTCTGTATTATACAGGGTATATTGACTCTACTGAAATTGACATGATTTATATTGATCCTGGGTCTTCTATTAGCATTATTCTTCAGAGTATGCTACGACCCTTGAGGATTCCTACTAGTGATTTGACTTACACTAGTACAACAATAGTTGGTTTCAACTCTGGAAAGAGTAAACCATTGGGAAAGATTCGTCTGAAGATTCAAATAGGTGATCTTCGAACTATGGCGACCTTTTATGTTATCAACTCAGATGTATCTTACAACATCCTTCTTGGAAGACCGTGGATACATGAGCATAACATTATGCCTTCAACTCTCCACCAATGCTTCAAGTATGTGGATTCTCAAGGGATTGTGAAGACTAAATTTGTAGATATAAATCCTTTTAAGGGTGTTGAAGCCTATTTCTCTGATTCAATACTCTACAAACAGGAGCATGTAAAGGAGATCTCAGATATAGCCGAAGATCGATTGCCTCCAGAAGAGCAATCACCTTCAGAAGACCAATCACCTTCGGAAGATCAACCTTTAATGATTAAAGTTAAAGGTCGAATTCAACCCCAACCTGTCAATGACGAACCTTTGGTGATTAAGGCCAAAGGAAGAACTCGAGCTTCGTCTGAGGAATCTGCAAGAATTCCAGTCAAGAGCCAAGTTCAACCTCTCATGATCAAGGTCAAGGGACGTACTTCTCGTACAAATGATCCAGAACCACTGATTATCAACCTTGGCAAGTCTACGCTGAAGACGGATGACGGTCCGTTAATGATCAATCCAAAGTGTAGTAGTCAATCTGTAAATGATGTAAATATTGTTCATTCTGTACTTTCTCATATTAATAAAGATTTCCTTTTAGAGTATATGGCTGACAAATTTATTGAAAGAATGACTTTATCTGCTAATAATCAAAGTCATCAACATAAAAATGACATAAATACAGAGGAAACTTTATATATTAATCATCAGGAAAATTCTTTTCCTCCTCATATCGATGTTGGACCCTATGCTCAAAGGTTCCTAACATCTTCTCCTTATCTTCTACCTGTAGCCTCATCATCACAAGCTTGTGTAACTTATAGACGTCACGAAGAATCTTATTTTGTGATCCCGTCTAATAAGAAAAATAAGCGCCAAATTGTGTTTGGCTTGGCTAGAAATATCCCTGTTACTCAAACAGATAATCTCATAAAGAAAGATAAAGGAAAAAAATCAGAATTGACAAATATAGTCAACAATCTCTTAAGATTATCCAGGATATGGGATGTGATTTGAAAACTATGCTAGGTCTCAATCAAGGCAAAGGTAGACGGTTACCATTATGTGGTGATCCATTTTACCAGAAAACTTGTCATGGGTTGGGATACGATCCATCCCACATGTTTAATGAAGATATACAAGAAGAATTTTCTTCCAGTTTTTTATAATCCTCAGATTCTGAAGAAATCCAGCTCATTGAATCTGATACATCTCACATGTTTAATAAAGATATACAAGAAGAATTTTCTTTCAGTTTTTTATAATCCTCAGATTCTGGAGGAAACCTGTATGTTGAATCTGAGTGCGTCTTCTCAGTCAACATGGTTCAAACTGATGGTGAATCTGAGCCATTTGAAAATGACCCTTGGGCACAACAAATGGACACTCAATGGGAGCTTCGTTTTGAACAGTGACAACCACCTACAGAAGATGAAATTGTCCAGATTGACGTTGGAGACGGAATTACGTCCAAGCCGATATTCATCAGTAAAAACCTTTCTGAAGATGAAAAGGAAGAGTTGATAAAGCTGATTAAAGAATATATTGATATCTTTACATGGAGTTATGAAGATATGTCGGGTTTAGATCTTAAAGTAGCTACACATAAACTCAATATTCTTCCTAATGCCAAACCTGTAAAACAACAGTAGCAATATTTTCGACCAGATATGATGGATGCAATTGAAGCAGAAGTCAAAAAACTGATCACATGTAGCTTTGTTCATGAAGAACAACACCCAGACTGGGTTGCCAACATTGTACCTGTTATGAAGAAGAATGGAAAAGTTCGAGTTTGCATAGATTTTCGAGATCTTAATGCAGCTTGTCAAAAAGACGAATTTTCACTTTCGATTACCGATGTCATGATAGACAATACATGTGGTTTTGAACGCATGTCTTTTATGGACAGATTTTCAGGATACAATCAAATTAAGATGCATCCAGAAGATGAAAAGCATACCGCTTTTCGTACACCCCTTGGAGTTTACTGCTATACGGTTATGCCGTTTGGTCTGAAAAATGTCGGTGCTACGTATCAACGGGCCATGAGCAATATCTTTCAAGAACATCTACGAAAAATAGTTGAATGTTATGTGGATGATATTGCTGTCAAAAGTCGATTAAAGGATGATCACATTCAAGACTTGAAAACTGTATTTGAGTTGATGCGTCAACATCAACTGAAGATGAATCCCACTAAGTCTTTCTTAGGGGTTTCTAGTGGCAAATTTTTGGGATTTGTCATCAATTCTCAAGGTATCCATGTTGATCCTAATAAAATCAAAGCAATTCTTGAAATGCGTCATCCACGTAATCTGAAAGAACTCCGTGGCTTCCAAGGTCGCATTGCTTATATCAGGAGATTTATATCCAATCTTTCTGGAAGATGTCAACCATTCTCTCGTCTATTAAAGAAAGGTGTTTCATTTGTTTGGGATGAAGCATGTCGAAAAGCCTTCAATAACATCAAGAAATACCTTACAAATCTACCTGTTCTGGTACCTCCAGTAGTAGGAAGACCATTTTTGCTATATGTTCGAGCCTTAGATCATTCTCTTGGTGCTCTTCTTGCACAAAAAACTGATTAGGGTCATGAACAGGCAATTTATTATCTTAGTCGAATGATGGTTTGAACTGAACACAGGTATACTCCTGTGGAGAAAGAATATCTGGCCTTGGTTTTTGACGTTCAAAAGACACGACATTATGTGTCAGGACAAACTATTCATGTCATATCCAGAATAAATCCTATTCGGATATTGATGAGAAAGCCGAGTATTCTTAACTCCAGGTTAGCCACCTGGACAATGTTGCTTACTCCTTATGATATGGTCTATGTACCTCAAAAATCAGTGAAGGGTCAAGCATTAGCTGATTTCTTAGCAGCTCACCCTATACCTGAAACCTCTAAGTTATATGAGGACATTCCAGATGAAGTCGTAGATTGCAATATGACCTTGAGGGATGACATTTGGCAATTATACTTTGATAGAGCATTGCGGATTGGACCTAAAGGCAATATTGTCTCCGGAGTAGGCATCGTCTTGGTCTCTTATGATAAAATGGTCATATATCGTACTTATTATCTTAATAAACCATGTTCCAATAATGTTGCAGAATATAATGCTCTGCTAATTGGTCTCCAAGTAGCAAAACAATTGGACATCGAGTTCCTGGAAGCTTATGGAGATTCTCAACTAATTTTTAATCAGGTCAGAGGGACATATGAAGTCAGAAATCCTGATCTCATTCCCTATCATCAAGTGGTAATCGAATTGGTCCTTTCATTCAAAGGATTCTTCATTGAATTCGTACCACGTTCTCAAAATTTGGAAGCTGATGCTCTTGCTAGTTTAGCTGCAGACTTAGCTGTTCTATTCAGAAGACAAAACACCATTACTTTATTGGATAGAGATCTATTCTGTGTCAAGAATAATTTACATATCGAACAAAGTTCTACTACAGAATCAAATTCCCAGCAAAGGGATTGGAGAAGTCCATTTATTGATTATGCGGTCCATGGGATTTTACCTGAAGATCCAAAAGAAGCTGCATCAATCAAAAGACGATTATTTCGATTCTACTACGATTCTTCTTTGCATATGTTATATCGTCATTCTTATGACGGACTTTTGCTGCGTTGTCTCTCTGAGAGTGAAGCTAAGCAAACACTCCGTGAAGCTCATGATGGTGCCTACGGTGCTCATCAACCGGGTCCGAAATTACAGGACCGTATTCGAATAATGGGATATTATTGCCTTCCATGATAGCGAATGCTGTGGATTATGCCAGACGGTGTAAAGCATGTCAGATTTATGCTAATTTTATTCACCAACCTTCTGAATTCTTACATCCTACGGTAGCTTCTTGGCCTTTTGAAGCTTGGGACATGGATATTATTGGTCCGATTAATCCTCCTTCTATTAAAGGATATCGGTTTATCCTAGCCATAACGGATTATTTCTCTAAATGGGCGAAAGCGGTTCCTCTTGTTGAAGTGAAAACATCTAATGTGGTTAGCTTCATCAAACACCATATCATTTATCGTTTTGGGATTCCCCGAAGGATAATTCATGATAATGGACCACAATTTGCCAGTCAGGCGTTTTATCGATTCTATGACAAGAATCGGATCCAGAATTTAGCTTCTACAGCTTACAATCCAGCTGCTAATGGTTTGGCCGAAGCTTTTAACAAGACAATTATTAAACTTCTTAAAACGTTTGTCTCTTCTAATAAACGTGATTGGAATGAGAAACTTGGAGAATGTTTATGGGCTTACCGAACGACAGTCCGAACTCCTACGAGTTTTATACCATTCTCACTGGTTTACGGATATGAGGCTGTTCTTCCACTGGAAATCCAGATTCTATCTCTTAGAATAGCTATTGCTAATGAGCTAACCTCAGAAAAATAATGATCGCTTACGGCTCTAAGAACTTGAAGGTCTAGACGAGAAGCGTCTTCAAGCACAATAGCACATCGAGTTATATCAAGCCCGTATATCTCGAGCTTTCAATCGTAAAGTTAAAGAGAGGGTATTCAAAGTCGGTGAGCTAGTTCTAGCTGTCCGAAGACCGATGGTGATGACTCATAAGAGCAAAGGGAAATTCCAAGCAAAATGGGAAGGTCCTTATGTAGTCGAGACAGTATTCTCTAATGGTGCCAATAGGTTGTCTAAACCTAATGGAGATTTGCTCATGATGCCAATTAATGGCAAATTCTTGAAGAAATATTATGTCTAAATTTCTTTTTTATTTCCCAGCTACCAAGGTTTGGTTAAGCTGATTATTTGTTCTCCTAAAAGAGAATTTTGATCTTCTGTCTTACCAGCTAATTTTTAGAAAGAAAAAGATTTAATATTTATCATGTCTTCATGACCTCTGAATAAATATTAAGTTTACTTTTTTTCTTATATATCATGTCCATATGGCCTCTGAATAAATATTAATCTATTTTCTTTGAGTAATTACAATCTGTCACGTTCATATTACCTCTGATAGTATTGTACACTCTAAAAAGAAAACAAGATTCATTATCTATCATGTCCACATTACCTCTGGATAGATATAATTTATTGAGTTTAAAAGACTTGTCTTGTCCATATTACCTCTAATAAGTGTCTTCTATCTCGTACCTATTATTTAAATTCAAAATAAATGATAGGGTCACAAAACAATGATTTTATTCATTTCTTGAAAATATTACATAATGAAAAAGAGAGAAGAATACAAAATTCTGTATTAAATACAAAAATGCCTAAGGCGGAGCAGATACATCTTCGAGCAGTTTTTGCAGCTCTGTTAGACGCTTCTCCCGAGAGTTCAATACAGTAGCCGTAGCTATAGATCGTCGGGCTTCTGGAGTACAAAGATGGGAGAGTTCGACGAAAGTAGCTATCATTTTATCCTTGGCATCATCAAGGGTTTTAATGACAGCTTCAGCACCAAAAACCTTCTCTTCCAATATTGAGCTCTGCGTCAGATGTTGGTCACTAGCTGCAATCATCTGCTCTCTTTCTGCCTTCAAGCGAAGCAACTCCGTCTCAACTTCACGAATTCTATCACCTTGCTGATGAATTCTCATGTTTGAAGTCTCATAGGCTTCTTTATGTATCTCCTGAAGGGGTTTATTTTCATTCAATAAAACTTTCTCTTTGGCAACTTTATTGCTGTACTCCTGGAGAGATTCATTGAAAATAGTCTTCCGAGTGATATATTTAGTTGATAAAGCATCATACTCGGTTTGGATGAGACTTTCAAGAGTTTCACTTGACAGCCTTAGATATTCTTTAATAGGTTGTTCAAGTCCCTCTACCACCTTGTCCAGTGCCGCTGCTCTTTCGGCATCATTGAATATGGCAATATTTCTGATCGTGAGAGCAATTGCAGCCTTCAAACTTTCATAATTTAGGCCCTTCTTCAGGACCATCTTGATTAAAGCTGTCAAAGTTTTGTAGAAGGTTTCAGTATGAAGCTCAACTAAGAGATTCATTTATGCATTAGAGCTCGGCGTGGCAGCAAGGTCTACCAAATCCCCCTTCTGAAGGCTGGGAGTAGATGTTGTTGTGACCTTGGTAGCAAGTTGAGTTGAAGCCATTATTGATGTTGCTACCATGGCTGATTGATCTCCAGGAGCTTTAGAAATAATATCTTCAGCACTTTTATGGATTATTTCTCTAGCCGTTTTTGGAGCTGAAACTACTTGAGTTTCGGTGGCGGTGATTGTTGTGGGAGGAATGGTGATTGTGTCGGGTTTAGACACTATCTTCTCAAGAACTTGTGCCAGATCAGTAGCAATAACTGAAGATGCTATTACTACGTCTCCGATTTTGGTTGATGAGTTGACAATATCTTCATCACCTTCTGGGAGTACTTCGGTTGCAGTTGGTTCTTCTGCAACTGGTTCTTCTTCTGCAGCTATTTCTTTATCTATGGCTGGTTCTTCTTCTGCAGCTACTCCTTCATCTGCAGTTGGTTCTTCTTCTTGGTCTTCAGTAAAAGAAGGTAATTCTTGCTGGGCCTCTACTTCTGGCTCTTGTTGTACCTCTGTTGATGGGGAACATTCTTCTTGGACAGTATCTTCTTTTGAAGAAGAACTCTCTCTTTCAGACTCCGTTTGAATAGTTTCCTGAGGAGGAGGAGCCACAGACTTTACTGTAGTAATGATACCTACAAAAATTAAGCAAAATAAGTTAATATACAAAATCATAATACATAATCTTGTATAGATTTTGTGTAATTTATATTTACCTGGAGTAGGTGCAGGACGTGCCAAGAGTGAGTCGTAATCCTGATCCCAATCATCATCATCGAAGTCAAGAGCCGGTTCATCTGATAGGATGGGCTCTGGATCACTAGCACGAGTCATGGCAGTATCCTCAATTGCTTGTACCTTCTGGGGAGAAGTCAGATGTGCAGAGGTGCTGAGACGTCCAGGAGATAGGAGCCCCATAGCTTCTGTTGATGCTGCGGGCTGAGATGCGTATGCTGCGGGCTGAGATGCTGAAGACCCTTCTCCAGGATGAGCTGAAGAAGATGCAATGTGTTGAGGCTCCTCGACAGGAGTTTCGCTCAATAGAGTAGCGGCTCTCTGTCTAGAAGGCCCTTTAACAGTGACCTTCTTCTTCTTCTCATGGAGGGTAACAGCTGCACTTGATTTCCATTTTTGGGTTTTGGAGATAATAATTGGTCCTGCAGCTGGTTCCCCAACTCCCGTAGGGATCACTTCCAGATACTCATCTGGAACAACAATATCATCGGGTACGTCCGAAGGAACCCTGATTGGTTCTTCGACGTTTCCTTCCTTAGCCCATCTAAGACTCCCCTTTATGTTGTAGTTATTCACGAAGGAGCGAATAGATACATAAAAACGAGCATACGTATGAAGAATTCGTAGCTCAGTTGTACTTGTAGCAGTTGATATCCGAAATTTAGTACCGGTACATGCAGTGCTAAAGTACCTCCATGCTCTTGCACCATCAATTAATTTTCCATAATGGTGGAAGTTGGTGGAGGGATTACCAACGTGAAGTTGGTCATATCCAAACTGACGAGCGAACTGACTGGGCAGATACGGTTCAAACGCACAGTTGTCTTCATTCCTATACATCAGATGTGAGGGTCTGATGCACATTAGCCATTTAAAAATTGGGGCAGATAATGAAGTCCTCCCTTCACCTATATCTTCAAATTGTATGCCAAAACAGTCAGCTGGGACTGGTGGTCTTGTGCAGAAGAAATTCCATCCATGAGAGTAGTTGAGTGTTGTCCGGGTGTCCACCACTGAAGTTGCAGTCCATGTGGCTTTATTAAATTTCTGGAGGAATACCTCTGCATCATTCCCAGGGCCTGGCGGCAACAAACTACAGTTGTGATGCAACAACCAACCCATCAGATAAGTGTAGGGCATCTCCACCCTAGGGAAATCTCTTTGCTGAGGAGCATTGTTGATCAGTTCATCACCAAATGCTCGCAAACCTGCATTTATCCGGCATACCATTGCCGATAATAGGTTGATTCTAACTTTGAATACCAAACGTACTGCTGGCCATAGTACGTTTCAGTGGATCCTGTCAGCTGTGCCAATCCCTGGCATGACCCATCTCCGCAGCCACAGAGAAAGAAAGCCCGCCAGCAAAGCTTCTTTCGAGAGCCTTTGACTGCCATGTCTCAGAAAGCTTAAGGCTTCGGTCCCAGCAGGGAATTCTCCAGCCTTGGTGGCCAAATATTTATCCGGAGACTTATAGATGGCCATCCAAGTGTTTATTGAATCAGCAGGGATGATTGAACAAGGGTTGATAGGCTAAGCCTTGTTATCCTGAAATTTCTCTTTATCATCATTGGATATTCTATTCTTATGGTAGAATAGATATGTTGTCCATTTATTGATGTAGGCCAAATGTGATCCACTTTCATATATAGTGGTGCAAGTCAGGTAATGGCACATCAATTCTTGGTAGACCTCAACCAACTGAGGATTTTTCTTCCTGATCTCTGCCAGTTCCCGGTTAGAGAGAACATATTCTTCATACGGAGCTTCACCCATTGGCAGCTTGGAGATAAACTGTATCTCATGGAGTGCAAAGCCCATTTCACCTATCGGAGTTGCAAAAGTTTCTGTTGAACTGATATACAACTCCATCAAAGCCAAGAACAGGTTGTTGTTCATTGGTATACCCTGACTCGTAGAGGCTACTGCTTCATATAATCCAATGGCCTGTAGTTCTGTTTTGAAATTCTTCATGATCCAGACACTAAGTTGAATCCAATTCTGATTATGAGGTGTCATCCATCCTTGCAGCATCGGGTTGGCCTGAGGATATAATATTGAGGCCTTCATAAACTTGTTTATGTACATGGGGATCTGCACTGGTTGAATTAAAACTGAATCTTCACTCGGTGTGAATCCAGGCAGTAGACCAGCGAAAGGAATGATACCACCACTAGGAGTGCTAGTATGGTAGCCCATTTGATTGGCCCCATCCCTCTTGAAAATAATTCTGCCTGGTCTACCATGACTGCTGGGAGTCAGGTTCCATAGCATCTGTCTTGGATGGGTAGCATGTACAAATGAAGATAGGGGATAATCCTTTGCCATGTCTGGAAGATACATCGCCCTCTCTTCAAATTTAAACACCCAAGCCTCCTTCTTGGGGTTGGTTTGTGATTGGAAATCTATAGCATCTCTGAACATGAAGGCTGGCTTCAAAAATTGCTAGCCATCTAGTGACACCAGCAATTCTCCATTCATCAATGACAACACCATCCTGTCTCCTTGAGCAGCTATTAGCTGTTGTCTCTCTTCATGGTACTGTGTATCTAATTGAGGGAATTCAACATGGGACAAATTCTCCAAGTAGTTTGAGCCCACCATACCAGCTGGTGAGCCGAATACCTCTGCGAGAGGATGAATTTGCAAGACCACTGCCAAAAGAAAAAGAAGAATCAAGTTAGTAAAAATCTAATTTGAATTTTACGCAGATGATTTATTCTGAATTTTATGCATAAAAATTAAAGACTCTGTATTAGAGAGCTTGACTATATAAAACTTTACGCTTACGCGTAGAAGTTAAGTTAAAAATTAAGTGCAAAAGTTCTCTGTTTTCAGAATTGACTATTTTTACGCAAAGTCTTATCACTTGCGTACTTTACGCTGGCACATATAAACTTCAGCGTATGTTGTTTTTACGCTGGCACATATAGATGTGAGCGTATTTACTGTTTTATGCTGACACGTATTGACGTGAGCGTATTTTTACATTTTTACGCTGACACGCATAATGTGGGCATATTTTTATTTTACGCGGGCACGTATTAACGTGGGCGTATTTTGTTATTTACGCTGGCACGTATAAATGTGGGCATACTTGGTGATTCGAGTTTTTACGCTGACACGTATAAACGTGGGCGTGAAGTTTTTTGTTCGAATTCTTCTTCTCCGACGAGCCCACGACCGAACTAGATTGGGCTTTACCTATCATGGCCGGAGCCACAGCGGGGTTGGGTCTAGGGGTCGCCATCGACGATGGAACGGTGGTTTCCGTACGCTCACTCCTCGACGAAGCGGCGGCGGGCTTCTTGCCCTTGGCGGTGGCGGAGGTCTTGCTCTTTGGGGCCATTTGTTCGAACTGAGATCTCGAAGAAGAAGAGAGTAGAGGAGATTGAGATTGCGAGAATAAGTAAAGTTCTCTCTCTATCGGTAAAGCTCTATTTATAGAAAATTTTAAAATCGGTTCAAATTTCCGAAATTTACGTTGACTGTTGGATATCCCGAATTCTACGCGGATGACTGTTGGGTATCCCGAATTCTACGCGGATGACTGTTGGATATCCCGGATTTTACGCTTCTGTTCAAAGTATTTCAAATTTTAGAAAAATTTGAAAACTTTGAAGGGGGTCTTGTAGAAGCATAAAATAAACTTCATAGACCAAGTCAAAGAAATTAAGAATTTTACGCAAAGACAGACTCTAAGCAAGGCTCATTAAAAGACTCTATTGAGTCAGATTCAAAATTCTATGCGAGAGCCATTCTCAGCTTTTACGCGGGAGACAGGCTGTCCACATCGCATTTAATGTGCGTGATACTGTTCTGACAGTAAATTACACAGAAGCCGAGAAGATTGTTTACACCAAACCCAATACTTGTCGTTTAGTGTGCAGATGAGCTACTTTACGCTCAAAAGACTGTTTCTTTTACGCATGAAAGCTATTTGAGTCTTTACGCTCATGGCTTTTGTGTGCGTAGAGTTTATTTGAGCTAATTATACGCTCAAGGCTAATTTTCAGCCACTTTATGCAGGAAGTCTATTTTGGGTTATTTTACGCCCAGTCTGCTACTTTATGCAGGAAATCTATTTTTGGGTTATTTTTACGCCCAATCTTTTCTGGCTATGTGAGAACGTGGTCTGCATACGTGGCTTTCATGCCACACTTATCGAGGAACGTGTGTACGTGCTCTCCCCATTTTTTTGAAATTATGGGACACGTGTCATCACGCGTAAAGGTTAATTTTCAAACATGGGTGGCAGTTACTTGCGTAGAGACCAAATTTTGTTGCTTTTTACGCACAGAGGGTCTAGTCTATAAATAAAATTATTTTTATCAAGAGATGGACAGAAGAGGAGATTCTGAGAAAACTCATGCTTTTAGAGTGATATTCCCAGAAGCATTTTTTCAACTTTTTCTCAAGAACAGGGTGAAGCAAAGCAGAAAAGCATTCGACTGTGCTATCAGTGCCGTTGTGTCGATACCTTTCTGGTGACTTAGTTCTTCCGATTGTTCATCTTCTTCAGGCAGTTCTCTTCATCATCATCGTGTGGTCCAAGGAACAAAGTGATCGCTCTCAGATCAGACTTCCATAGCAATACTTCCCAGAAACAATTTGTACTTTTGTACTTATTCTCATTTTCTTTCAAAAGCCAATTTTAGGCATTTTGTTAAGTGAAACAATGATATCCAGTTCTCTTATACTATTTTACTTTCAGTCTTGATATTTCATCTTGTATTTCATTATAATTGTCTCTTATAGTATTTGTCAATTCACATGGAACTGCTGTTGGTGTTTGTACTTGCTCATATCCTGACAGGATAACCCTCGTTATTTTTTAGAGGATTTAGATGCAGACTGCCAGACCTACTACGGGTTTGGCATCGATGGAGCCTACGACCAGGACCAGCCTGTGGACCCGGTGCTCATAGAGGACGCACAGCCTGTAGTGACTTAGTTTAGCTAGATTTTGTCTGGATTATATTCCAGCTTGATACTTTGAGACTTGTAGTATTTATTTGGGATCTTATTTTATGTCTTGGATTCTGAACTTATGATTGTGGCTCGACAATATTTTAGACTATTTACTTCATCTTTATCTTTATCTTTATTATCGTGCTTACCTTCCTTAGATTATGTGATTGAGTGGTGATTATATTCCTCCGTGCGGAGATGAAGGTTATATTATTGTGTCTTAGATTCTATATATTCTAGATGACCTTTACAGCGTTCTACCGCCGATACTGCGGCGTAGGCTGGACATATCCACATGCTCGTGCCCCTAAACAGGGTGCGGGTCGTGATACGTTTTTATAGTAGCCCATGCAGGTCAGTGTCGCAACTAGTACGATTTCGTAATGGTACTCGACTTAGAGTGCTAATTACGAGCCTGCTATTAGGATTTAGGTTCTAGGTTATGATAGGAGTTACTCGATCACAATTAGGACTTCTTGAGAGATTCTTGGGACGACCATTGAGAATCTTAGTTGAACGTCAATTTGAAATCCTTTCCTTTTGTTTCTGTTCGCCCTTATTCCTTATTATTGAATTTGATTAGATCATCGCTGATTTTGATTTTTCATATCGAGATGAATTCTATGGCCTGAATTACGGTATCTTCTGATAACATATGTTGACGGGAATGATTGGGAAGGTAAACGTCTACTTGGTTATGGAACCTAGAGTTTATCGCAGCTATATTAGCCGGCATGGCAAAAACGTAGAGACCTGACTTCATATGTACATATCTTGGTCATGAAATTTGAGATTTCTTGCAGCTATACTTGTCGGCGTGGCGAGGATTCCAGATGATATGATTATAGAAGGTGCTCCGGAACCAAGTTATTCCTTTGGTTTGTGTGGCATGGAGGTATCACTCTCCAGATGAGTCTACCTGGGAGAGAGAGGACGAGATGCATGAGCGTTACCCTTATCTCTTCGAGCCTTGATGTATTATTCTTCTTGTTATTGCTTGCTTGATTTGTGCTAGTTTGCTCTAATTTCGAGCACGAAATTTTTTTTAGGAGGGTAGATTTGTCACCACCACTTTCCTGAATAGGGCTAATATAGTCACTTATATTAGTTTATTATTTTAATATTATTTAAATTATTAATGTTAGTGTTTTTACATTATTAGTTAAATATGTATTTTGTTGATATATATATATATATATATATATATACATATATATATATATATATATATATATATATATATATATATATAAAATATATATATATATATACATATATAAAATATATATATATATATAAAATATAAAATATATATATATATAAAAAAAAATATAATATATATATATATATATGTATATATATATATTTTCTTACCCGACCTTGGCCCGGAGGCCGTGGCCACCGCCACCCAGCCACCTCCGTGGGAGGGAGGGCTCGAACCCGGCCCTCACCTCCGATGCACGGTGGTGTTACCAGTACACCACGATATATATATATATATATATATATATATATATATATATAAAAATATATATATATATATATATATATATATTAGTTTTTTTAGTTTTTTTTAAACCCCTCCAATTTATTAATGACGGCTCAAAGACCGCACCGAAACCGTATACAAGGCGCAAAATGCCGAAGCCTATACAGGTATACCACAAAAGGAAAGAGGGAGGAAAGCAAAATAGACAAAACAGTCGCCAGGGGCTACGGGGGTAGCACTGACCATAAGTCTCTCGAACTGTGGGAACACATGGTGCTTTGCTTAAGGCATTGTCGGACTATTTCCCGAAAGAGCTTGTCTGCCGAGTAAGGGTGACCCTCGTATCTCACTTTGTTGCTATTCTTCCACATGACCCATATAGCGGCCACTGCGACGATCTGGTGGCCATGGGAGACAAAACCCCAGGAAGCCAGTAGATCGTGGAAGCGTCCGCTTCGCTGCTCAATGTTGAATAGCTGGTTAAGGGTAGTCCAAGTCCTGTCTGGCAGCGACCCTTGACGAAAGATGTGATCAATAGTCTCCGTCTTCCTTTCTGAGCAGCAGGAGCAAGCTGATGCTAAACTAATTCCGATGGTGTTAAGGATGTCGTCGGTCGGTAGTTTCTTTCTGAAGACTCTCCACAAGAGGAAGAACCACTTCTTTGGGATGCAAGAGTGCCAATAGTGAGCCATGGGGAGGTACGGCCGACCGGTGCCTTGGATAGCGGATCTCGCCGACCTCACCGAGAATGCTTCCGAAGCATCGAGGGACCAATACAACGCATCCGCCTCGCTACCGATGCGTAACCCTATCTCTCGGACGCTATCTGCAGCCTCGGGACCGGACCACTCACGAATCTGGTCCCAGTTCCAGTCGTCGGTTGTTGGGTTCCACAAGTCTCTGATCCTACAATCTCTCGGGGTCTCCGTGAGATTCGAAATCATGCTGTCTCCAACCCATCGCTCAAGGAATGGTTCGAGTCGCCCGCTCCCAGCTGGAGTCTCATCGCGAGTTCGGCTAGGTTGCGGCCAATAAGGATGCGACACCAAGCTGCAGAGGATCTGTAGTTGGAAATGGCCATCGAGGGGTAGATATGTTTGAAATATCTAGCTTTCAAAAACCTGCTCCAAAAGTTGTTGCACATGCAAAGATTTTACTACAGTTTCATCGAGAATGCTTTAACTATGTGGCTGAGTTTGGTGAATCCCAAACCCCCCTCTCCGGTCGGATGGGCCATAGAGTCCCAGCTGGCCCAGTGATGCTTATCCTGGCCGTTGCTATGCCCCCAAAAAAAATTACAAAAGATCTGTTTGATCGAAGAAAGGACTTTGATGGGCGGTGAGCACGCAGCCAGGGTGTGGATGGGGATGGAGGATAGCACATGATTGATGAGGATCATCTTGCCACCTTGGGATAAGGTGACGTTGTGCCACCCTTCCAGTTTCTTCCTGATTCTGGTAGTTAAGTCCTCAAAGATGCTGGCGTAAGACTTTCCGTACACTAACGAACATCCGAGGTAGGTGAACGGGGGCCTGGCAACCAAAAAGAATGTTAAGTTGGAGAGGTTGTTGGCATGCTCTCTATTGGTTTTGTGGTGAGCGTAGATAACGCTCTTGGAGTGATTGAACTTCTGGCCGGAGCATCTAGAGTACCTCATCAGGGTGTTATGAACCACTGCCACCGCGCCTTCATCCCCAGAGGAGAAGATGAGTAGGTCGTCTACGAAAGCCAGATGGGTGATGATTGGGCATCCACTGGATGTATGATAGTGCTGAAAGTTGGGAGTGTTAACCATATTGTTAAGGTTCCTACTCAGGGCGTCAGCCGCTATGATGAAAACAGTGGAGGATAGGGGGTCGCCATGTCTCACCCCATGGTAGGATTTGAAAAATCCCTCTGCGTTGCCGTCGATGATCGTGGAAAACCATAAGTTACTGATGGATCTCCAGACGATGTTGATCCAAGTTTCCAAAAATCTGAAAGCTCTGAAAACCCAGAACATGAATTGACAATCCAGTCTGTCATAGGCTTTCTCCATGTCGATTTTGACGGCAATGTTGCCTTCCCTCGCAGGAAATTTCATGCAGGTGATTAACTCTTGGGCCAGCATAATATTGTCTTGGATGTTCCTTCCGCGAACAAACCCGCTTTGCTCCTCCGAGATGATCTTGGGGAGAATATTCGCCATTCTGGTTGCGATAACCTTGGATATAATCTTGTTGGTGAAGTTACGCAGACTAATGGGTCGAAAGTCACGGAAGGACTCCAGATTTTCTTTTTTAGGGATGAGGATCAGGTTGGCACTTGAGATGGCTTTGGGGTATATAGCTCCTTCGAAGAAGGCGATCGCCACTTCGGTGATGTCTTGCTTGATAATATCCCAGCATGTGTGGAAGAATACCCCCGAGAAACTGTCCGGGCCTGGCGCACTGTGCTCGTTCAGAGCCCACACTGTATCTTTAACTTCCTGAACCATGGGAGCGTGGTTCAACTGGGCATTGTCGGCGTCGTTAATGAGGAGAGGGATTTGGTCAAGGAATGATCTATCTTTGTGAACAGTCTCTTTGGCAAAAAGTTTGGAATAGAAATCCGTAGCTGCCTCTTGGATGCCCTTTTGGTCGGTAATGATGTTCCCGTTCTCGTCAGCAGTCCTGTGGATCGAGAGCTTCTGTCTGCGTCCGTTAACGCAGGCGTGAAAGTACTTCGAGTTTTTGTCCCCCTCGCTGTCCCATTTCAGCCTCGCTTTCTACTTTCAGAAATTGGTCTCCACTTTGATCCTGAATTTAAGCATCGCCTTGGTGAGGCTGAGGGCTCTACTAGCTGCTAACGAGTGATCCGTGACGACCAGGGCTTCGGCACGGGTGACGTCGTCCTCGGCTACCCGAACGGCTTGAAAGATATCTCCGTAGGCAAGCTTGCTCCAAACGGACAGGGCTTTCCTGGTGGCTTTAAGCTTGTTGCTCACCCTAACAAGGGGGTTGGGGGAGTCCTCACTGTTCTATGCTTCCGCGACGATACCCAGGAATTGAGGGTGCCCAGTCCAGAGGTCGAAGAATTAGAAGTTCTTTTTGGACAAGATGGTCTTGTTTTTTATCTCAACCAACAGGGGGTTGTGGTCTGATTCAGTAGAGTTGGGGTGGGACAGATTGGTAGTGATCCCCATTCCGTGCCAGAAGGCATTCGTGAGTCCCCTGTCAAGTCTAGAGTATTGACGACGGTCGCCGTCCTACATAATGCACCAGGTGAATGTGTTGCCCGAGAACTGGAGAGAGGTTAGGTGGGCATTGAAGATGAAATTGTTGAAGTCAAGCATGGCCGGGGCGGGAGGTGGTCGACCTCCGGATTTCTTCGTACTACATGTGATCACATTAAAGTCCCCAATGCAAAGCCAAGGGGAGTTGGTATTGAGGTGGTGGATGTCAAGGAGATCGTTCTAGAGTTGTTTCCTCTCCGCAACATCGCAGCTGCCATGGACCGCTGAAATGATGGCACGCTCAGGAAGTCTAGGGTGGTCGAACCAACAGGAGAGGGCCTATTGGAAGTCCTGGATGACTCCTAGTTTGACGTCCTTCGTACAGAGGATCCAGATATCGTGTCTGCCTGCAATGGCCATAGGAAGGCCCAGTTGCAGTTGGATGGATTTTAGTCTTTTAGGGGAAATTTTGGGTTCGATGATGATGAGGATGTCTATCTTGTAGATTTTCTGCAGATTGGTTATTCTTCTGACCGTCGGTTTGTTCGCCAGACCGCAGACATTCCAGGATAGGATGTTAAGCATTAAGGATGTTGTGGGGGGAGGGGGGTTGTTCCGCTTGGCGGCAGATCTGGTTTGGATGGTGGCGGTTTCAGTGGGTCCACTGTTGACATTGGCCTTGCTCGAGGTAGAGGGTCCTGCTTCTGTAGACGGTGGGTGATCGTTACATGATTGCTCCTTTGGGGCCAGTTGCTGACTGACCGATTCTCCGACGGAGTCCAGGATAGGATTCTCTGGTGGAATGATAATGGAGTCGCTGGTGCACCCTGTAAGGAGGCTGGTTTGCTGGAGCGGGAAGCCCGCGGCTTGGATCTGGAGACCTCTCCGAACCAGGTCTGGCCCTAGAATGGCTAGGGCCTCAACCACGGGGTCTTCGATGGTGAGTTGTTGATTGGTTATGGTTATGTCAGTGAGCTGTTCTGCTCCTTCTAGATTGGGAAAACTCTCGATGAGCGCCCGGTCGGCAAGGGGATATGCTGTCTCCGCTTGGTCTTCCGCGTCCTCTGAATCTAGAGCGTCGAACTGGTTGGATAAGGTGAGGTCTTGGGTGTTGTGTGAGATTAATGCTTTGATGGAGGATTCGCTCCTGTCATGCGAGTCGTCGCTGGAGTCAAATCGGGTGTGTGAATTTGGGCGAGGTAGGATAGGTGGCAAGGGAGTTCTCCCCTCTGCTGGCTTGCTATCTTTTCTGGGAGGTTTCTTCTTTAGTTCTGGATGAAGTCGGTGGCCGTACTTTGGGAGATGACCTCTTAAGTGGCAGTGGTTACAGAACATGACGTGGTTATCGTAGAGGATTTGTTGAGTGTGGGTTCGGTTGCCCAGCTCGATGTTGATAAAGTTTGGTGGTTCGGTGGTCAGGTCGAGTTCCACACAGATTTTGGCATAGTGGGATTTGGTGAGATTGCTGGTCTCTGGGGTTGAGGCCACATACGTGCCGAAGGAGTTAGCGATACGCCTGAGAGCCGCTGGGACAAAGCAAATAAGGGGCAGATTTGGTAGAGTGTTCCAGGCGACGACAGTCGCTGAGTCTTCTTTAGTACTAAAGCTAGCTGACCACTTGATGATCTTCATCTGATGGGAATCAATCCTGCACGGGCCTTTGGACCAGACTGTCTTGTGGTCTAAGTCGGATGAGAGGTGAAGGATAATGTGTTTAGGATCGAGGGAAGCTACACGGTATTCCGCTGTGAGTCTCTAGCTGGCTATGGTCTCCTGCACCCTGGGGAGCTTAGGGCATCCGGATGAAAATTTGAGAATGAAGGTGTGGGGGAATGAGTTCGATAGAGAGGACATCTCCATGTCAGTGAATGGAACCGAGGGCACTGGTGATTCCTGAGAGTACTCGATGTTCGGAAGATTGATATCGGGGACTAGAGGCGCCTTGGCTGACGCCAGATCTGGGCGCAGCTTGTCTGCGAAGGTCGGCTTGGAGGGAACGGCCAATGAAGGGATCGTAGAATTGCCACCCTCAGGGTTGGGGCTCGCTACGGTCGCGAAGGTAGGCACCACCAACGGACCGGCGGCAACTGGAGGAGGAGGAGAGTGAGCGTCCTGGGAGGTCACTGCGGGGTCCCCTGGCTCGATCGAGCTGGGGGAAAAAAGGTTGTGCTCCGGGGAACGGTCCACCGTAACCAAGGGGACGGGAGGAGGAATAACAGGGGGATCAATGGGGGGAAGGTCGGGGGCCTCGGATAGGGGTGCAGGGGCTGAGGGGCCGGAAGAGGGAAGGGGTGGAAGAGAGGGAGTGAAGAGGGCCTGGGAGTGATGAATGGGGACGGGATCAGAATAGACGACGAGCGTATTGGATGGGGCGGGGAGTGAGTTGGCGAAGTGAGGGACGTGATGTGCAGTGGGAGGGACGAGAGGAGGATTGGCGTAGATGGGGTACTGAGCGTGGTACACAGGCTGGGGAGTAGGCCCACCAGAAGGAGGGGGATTAGAGGGTTGGGAATACGCTGAGCGGGAACCTAGAGCGTAAAAAGCTTCGAGAGAGGCTGGGGTGGGCCCGCTTGGGAGATAGAAATTTAGGGGGTAGGAATACGCGATCTGAGAACCGAACGCGTAACCAGCGGGGATAGGGTCCTGTGCGTAATGCTCAGTGGAGGGGAGGGTCCCGCCTGAGAGTAGAGCTGCAAAGTTAGGCACGTAGGAATCTCACTCAGAATAATAAATGGTAGGGATGGGGCCACTAGAGCGGTCAGCCGCTACAAAGTCAGGCACGAAGGAAACTCGCTCAGAATAAAAAATGGGAGGGGGGCCCACTAGAGCGGTCGGCCGCGTGAAGAACTGAGTTGGGGGGATTCCCAAGAGCAGTCAGGGAAGCTACTCCAGGCGTGTAGGAATTACGCACGGAAGGAATAATTGGAGGGGGCCCACTAGAGTGGTCGACTGCGTAAAAACCTGAGTAGAGGGGATCTACGCTGGGCACGTAAAATATAGGATTGGAGAGGGCCCTACCAAAGAAAAATCTATTAGCAGTCTGGGAAGCTAAGCCAGGCGCATAAAGAGCTGGATTGGAGTGGGTCCCACCGAGGGGAGCTGTTGGCATTGGGCACATACGCGCGCCAACAATTAATGGAGGGTGGCCCGCCACGTTATGATGGTTGACTGAACCAAACATGTGGTGCCTGAAGGGACGATCCCCCAAACCTGCACTGCAGGTGGGTGATCCTCCCGAGGAGTGGGCTGCTCCGTTTGAATATCGAACCGAAGCGGGAAAGGAAAATTGAGCTGAGGATGGCTGCTGAGGAGAGTGGAAGCTGCGGGCGAGCTCGAGAGCCGGGTGGTCTACCAAAGCGGACACTGGAATAGCGCTCGCGGGCGCAGGGGAGGGGGCGTAGAGAGCGTAGGATGGCGTGGGGCTGAAAGTGACTGGATAGGGGCCTGAGAGGGGGTTGAGCATGGGGCTGCGGGGGGGGGGGCGGCTTGAAGAACGGACACCTGGGAGTTGGGAAGATGACGGGGAGGTGGGAGGGGAGCCGATGGGGAGTGGAGGGGAGGGGGGCTCGGAGTGAGGGGGAGCAAGAGAAAGGTTATCACCCTCATTTCCCGTATTTTCCCGTATTTCGTATTTACACTCGTATCTGGATTTTGGCATGTATTTTTATTTTTCTCAACTTGTGGAATTTCGGTATTTCTCGTATTTTGGTTTTGGCATGGCTCGTTTTTATTGGGGATGGTTCGGTTTAGTTCGGTTTTATGTGTTGGAACACCCTAGCCCTATGCTACACCCTCAACCCACCACAACTCCCCCACTTTATAACACCACCTACCACTCTCTCTCCTCATAACTTCTACCATTAATTTCCTTCTTCTTCTTCTTCTCCTTCCTCCACAACTCTCCCAACCCTAGGCAAGTGCACCTTGCCACTTCATGAGAACCCTATTTTCTTGGTTCATTTGCTAGATTAGGACATGGTGATCAACATTAGGACTTGCTATTTTGTGATTTGGAGCTTCCTTTGTTCTAGATCTAGGTTTAGCTATTTTTGGATTTTGCATGGTTTAATCTACTTTAGTTTGATTTTATGGGTTTTTGATGCTTCCATGTGGAAGAGCATTCAGTTTCACCCAAGTTGGAGCTTTGGAAATCCGGATTTGGAGTTCGAATGGCCAAGTTGTGAGCTTTTGAAGCCTTGGGTTCATCCATGGTGTTCTTGCTGTTTGGAGAAGATAGTGAGCAGTGTGCAGAGCTGTTTTACTTACACATACTGAGCTACGCGCGCTCTTTAGCGCTGCGTACGCAGGCTTGAGTACGCTTCCTGTTGGAAGCGTGTCTCCTTGAGTGTGCGTGACTTTTCACGTACACTGCTCCCTTGAGTGTGCGTGACTTTTCACGTACACTGCTCCCTTGAGCGTGCGTGACTTTTCACGTACACTGCTCCCTTGAGTGTGCGTGACTTTTCACGTATACTGCTCCCTTGAGCGTGCGTGACTTTTCACGTACACTGCTCCCTTGAGCGTGCGTGACTTTTCACGTACACTGCTCCCTTGAGCGTGCGTGACTTTTCACGTACACTGCTCTCTCAGCGTGCGTGACTTTTCACCTATGTTGCTCTCTCAGCGTGCGTGACTTTTCACCTGCGTTGCTCTCTCAACGTGCATGACTTTTCACCTACGTTGCTCTCTCAGCGTGCGTGACTTTTCACCTACGTTGCTCTCTCAGCGTGCGTGACTTTTCACCTACGTTGCTCTCAGCGTGCGTGACTTTTCACCTACGTTGCTCTCTCAGCGTGCGTGACTTTTCACCTACGTTGCTCTCTCAGCGTGCGTGACTTTTCACCTACGCTGCTCCATGTAGCGTGCGTGACTTTTTACCTACGCTGCTCTCTGGCGTGCGTGACTTTTCACCTACGCTGCTCCCCTGACCCCCTTGCTCAACCCATTGGCTCTTGGAGTTTTGGTCTTATTTCTTTAAGCTTGGCTTTTCTATAGCCCTGTATATTGATATTTTATTAGATATTTTACGCCCATTTTATATCCTTACGCCTTTTGTCATGAACTTGATTTTACTTAATATGTTTGGAATGACTATTGTACATGGCATGGTATGACAAGAAACTAGCATAACACGACAGTGACCCGTAGTGGTGCACTCCTGACATGACCAACCTGACATGATAGTGGCCCGTCGTGGCGCACTCCTGACAAGTACCCTGACATGATTTATCTTGATAACTTGATAGTGGCCCGTGACGGCGCACTCCTGACTTGACATGACCTGATAACTTAGCTTGACCTGTCTTGACACCATGGGTGGTTCTTTCTTGCTTGCTTGTTAAATCCATTTGTCCAGTCTCGCTTCATGTCTAGGATGGGACTCCTGAGTACCACGGTCAGGAGTACCTACTAAAATAGATTAAGGCTAATAACTAGAACAACACAGTAGTCATGAAGAGATGACACAGCTACAGGCAATCCCATTACCTGGGCGCTCCAGGGATTTGTAGCCTGCCGTCGAGTAGGGCGCATTTCCAGCACACTGTCAGGTGTTGCACCCTCTAAGTTACCTAAGGGTACATGCGTCTCCTGGACGATGTACCCACCTGAATTCAACCCTAATCTTTCGTCCTGGGTAACCTGGATGGTCTGCAGGGCTTGTGGCTGTGGAACAATCTCACTGCATCTTGTTAGTAATTAGGCCTGTGATAACCCTAGTTAGTTAAAGTAGTAAGCCGTAGTATCTGCTTGGCCGTGATTGATTGAATGAGGTATAACCAGTCTAGCTATGTCTTGATCCCGTACAAGATTGTTTTCTGTCTTGATGTTCTTACATTATTATCTTGCCGATAAATGGTGGGAAACCAAGCTCTGTTCAGATGAAGGGTTACAACCCGGTCCTTGTTTGGTTTACGGGTTGTAACCTGGCTGTCGGAATAGTTCTATGGTTATCTCGTCGTATATCACCCTGCCATGTTTTCGTAAATTCTAGTTTTAATATTAGATTTTCTTGTGCTAATTGCTGGCTTTTGTTCTTATTTCGTGGCCCCCTTGTGGCACTTGCTCTTTCTGGGGTTGACCCAGCTGGTTTTGTGTGGCCAGATTTCGGAGCAGCTTCCGAGGATCTACCAAGCTTCCAGCCCAATGGTGGCGACTAGAAGGAACCCGGGCTACGAGTGGGTTTTCTATTTTGTTTCGCTCACTCTATTGTAAATTTATTCTTTTGAGGCATTTAGCCGACGGGCACCTGTTAGCTCGATGCACTTTTACTTACTGTCTGCCTACGGGCTGTAAACATGATTAACAAATCCTAGGGTTGATCATGTATGACTTAACTCTTGCTAGTCCCGCATTTTGTACGACTAGCTTCATGATCAGCTGAATATGTAATATTTGGGACGCCTTATTATTGTATATTTAATGATCATACAGCAACCTTACTTACTTGCCTGTGATTGAGACATTAGGCTTGTTCATGACCATAAGAGACTGTTGGCTTGTAGTAAACCCTCATATTTCTAGACAGCCATGACCGTATATCGAGGTGGTTTCCATTTCAATATACGTAGCTGGCTATGTCTGCCCCCGCTCTCCAGTATTCTGGTTCTGGGGCGTGACAAAGGTAGAGTTGTCGGATCAACTCTACGCACTCGGCCGACCAAGGCTGAACCATTGGCTGGCACAAATCGCCGGGGGAGAGCTGGAGAAGGGAAGCCCTAGGGACTTCCCTGGAAGAGAGGGAGGGGGAGCACGGGAGGAAGGAGCTGAGCCATCTTCTTATTATATATATATATATATATATATATATATATATATATATATATATATATATATATATATATATATATATTCAATAAGTTTTTATTTTTATTTTTATTTTAAAAAGAAAATATTCAATAAGTTTTTATTATAAAACTTTTAATATAATTACCTTGATGATTAAAACAATTATATTTTTAGATAAATATATGTATATACAATTGAGTCATTTTTAAAGTTTTTAAATATATTTAATAAATATAAGGTACAAATATTTAATTTTATTTATAAATAATTTCAGGATATTTTATATAAATTTTCTATGTATTATATATATATATATATATATATTTTTTTTTTCTATGTATTATATATATATATATATATATATATATATATATATATATATATATATATATATATATATATATATATATATATATATATATATATATATATATATATATATATATATATATATATGTAATTGTATTATATATGCATAAAGGAAAAAGAAATTATTTTTAAATATAAATATGTATAAAGGGGAGAATATTTAATGTGTTTATATAAATAAATGTATGTATGTATGTATGTATGTATGTATGTATGTATGTATGTATGTATGTATATAATATAAAGTATTAAAGTAAAAAAGAAAGTCAAAATAGATTTCAAAACAACCAAACACTTAACGCACACAACACAGCACATAATTTTCCAAACCGAGCCCTTTGAGTTTCAGCAAAGACGAAACCCGACCCCCCTTTTCATATATATGTGTTATAGAGAGAGATTTATTTTAGCAAAACCCTAGCCCTTGCCGCCAACACCAGGACCCCGACCTTCCCGACTACCTGCGCGCCGCCCTAGCTGCCAGGAACGGCCGCCCATCGCCGGTCAAACTCGCGCGAGACAGAGTAGTTGCAACAACAATACTGCTGTAAAGAGCCAACTTCGGAAATAGATTTTTCCTTCCTCGCTCAGTCGTTTTGCAAACCACTTGGTCAGGTATGATCCTAATCTATACACCTTTAATTCCCTTCAAATAGTTCATGCCGATACACATCATGTGCGATAAAAAACGAGTTCCAAAATCGAGAAAAAACTCGATTTTCTGAGTTTAAAAACTGTCCTGAAACCCCAACTTTGTGGCCGATTTGCGACCAGCGTGTTGCTAGTTTTCAAAATCGGTCTGAAGAGACTTGTAGATAACATATAGGAGATCAAAACCCTTCTTATAGATTTAATTTTTATGCATTATACAGAAAGTTATTGGTTTGTGAAGTTGGAAAAAAAATTATTTTCAAAAACTGAATTTTTAGAAAAAATTGTTCCGATACGCCGTCCGGCCTGTCAATCCGGACGACATGGTCGTGAACCGAAAGCATCGAATGGTGCGTATCGACTTCGTGGACGTGTGGGCTTTGACGGAATTCAAATTGGTCGCGTATGCACGACGAATTTGATACGTATCCATAGAAATTCAACGTATCAGCCTTTTTGCAAATTTGTCAATTACTTTGTGCACGCTCGTCATATCGAGACGAAACTTGTGCCAACAGGACCGTATCATTTTTCTGGTCCTGTATGCAAGTTTGGTCCGAATCTGAGAAGGTCGACCGGAACGCTATTTTGGCGGGCCCGCGACCCAATCCAACGGGCAAAATTGTGCACGGCCCACCGGAATCCAACTTGGACATACGGTTGGGTTCGTCTCGTCAAACCAAACCTGTAGACATATAGTTTGTTGACTTTAGAGACCGTAGATACCGGCAGACTTTTCGGTGCAAAACGGATCCAACGACGGACATCATTCTGACCCGAAATTACCGTTTTGCTCCTGTGTCCAGAATTGGACTTATGGGTAGACGATTCTAGCTAATTTGACCATTCTGAGAACGTTGTTAATGTCTGTTTCAGCATTAGGAGACAGTTGTACGAGTTGACCGTTTGTGGCTCATTGAGTGGGTTGTAGTTTCAATTTTCTCAGCTCAGTACCTCAGGCAAGTACATTCTCTGATAGTTTTTATTGCTTTGATATCTACTATATCCGATTCAGTTGTAGTGATATACTTGATTCTCGATACGAGGTTACACGGACTATTATACGTAAATCTCGTCATGAGATCTCATTCCTGGTTTACCTGGTATATGAGTACATTGTTCGATATTATTTCCTGTACTTGTATAGACACCGATTTGGGAGTGGACTGGCCCCGTGCTCTTCGAATCTCGTGTCATGACCGGTCATGTCTGGAATCATTATACTACTCGGGGATGAGGAGTTATTAGAGGTTATGTGATCATTATCCCTACTTGTTTATTACTTGTGCATAGCTCCACCCTCACTACATTTAGGGTATAGCCTGACCTTATACTACTTGTAGATAGATTTCCATTTTGGCCGGCCTGATCCTTATACTATTATACTACCTGTGCATAGACGATCAAACGGAACAGCCTGATCTTGACTCAAGCCGATCACATAATGCTCTAATATCTTATGGCACTTTTTTTATGTTTACATCATACCTCCGATTATTTTCCACTGTTTATATTCCAGTTTAATTTTATATCTCACACATGACATGATATCCAGTTCTTTTGTACTGTTTTACTTTCAGTCTTGATATTTCTTCTTGTATTTCATTATAATTGTCTCTTATAGTATTTGTCAATTCACATGGAACTGTTGTTGGTGTTTGTACTTGCTCATATCCTGACAGGATAATCTCCGTTATTTTTCAGAGGATTTAGATGCAGAATATCCGACCTACTACTGGTTTGGCACAGATGGAGCCTACGACCAGGACCAGCCTGTGGACCCGGTGCTCATAGAGGACGCACAGCCTGTAGTGACTTACTTTAGCTAGATTTTGTCTGGATTATATTCCAGCTTGATACTTTGAGACTTGTAGTATTTATTTGGGATCTTATTTTATGTCTTGGATTCTAAACTTGTGATTTTGGCTCGACAATATTTTAGACTATTTACTTCATCTTTATCTTTATCTTTATTATCGTGCTTATCTTCCTTAGATTATGTGATTTAGTGGTGATTATATTCCTCCGTGCGAAGATGACATGTTATATTATTGTATCTTAGATTCTATATATTCTAGATGACCTTTACAGCGTTCTACCGCCGATACTGCGACGTAGGCTGGACGTACCCACGTGTTTGTGACCCTAAACAGGGTGCGGGTCGTGAGAGAGTTCGTCGACGGAGATATGGTGTTGGTGAAGATATCACCTAGCAGAGGGACGATCCGATTCGGACGAGGCGACAAGTTGAGCCCTAGATACATTGGACCGTTCGAGATACTCGGCAGGATCGGAGACGTAGATTACAGGGTTGCACTACTACCCAACCTGGCAGGAGTTCACGTTGTCTTTCATGTGTCTCAGCTGAGGAGATACGTTTCCGACCCCAGCCATGTACTGGATCATTCAGAGTTGGAGATCGGACCGAGTCTTGCAGTTACCGAGCAGCCAGTGGAGATATTAGACCGGAGGGAGAAGAGGCTGAGGAACAAAGTCATACCCTTAGTCCGAGTAGCTTGGAGCCGTCACTCTCCGGAAGAATCTACTTGGGAAAGGGAGTCGGACATGAGGGAGAGATACCCTTACTTGTTCGACCCACCAACCGCGAGGGAACCATCCGTTCCCGCTTGATACCTTAGAGGTTAGTCGTAATAGCATACATAGTCATTGTTAAATTGCTTGCTATTTTGAATGTTTGTAGAGTCTTCCATCCTTGTGAATTTCGAGGATAAAATTTTTCAAGGAGGAAAGATTTGTAAGCCCCTGAATTTAGTTATTATTTAAATTAGGGTTTTAAAAACTACAAATGATTAATTTAGCCTTAAAATAATTTATTATAATTATTAAGAATTTTCTAGAATTTTTAAATAATTTTTAAATGGTTTTTAAAACTTAAAATATCATTTTGCAATTATTTAAAATGTTTTTATAACAGTTTATAATTTATTAAATTATTTTTAAGTCGATTTGCAATATTCGTTTTGTCTATGCAAATTTGAATTTTCACAGAACACAGCGGGGGGCTAGTTGTAAATATAGAATTTGTATTTACCTAAGGCGGTGGGAGTTTTATGTAAATTATGAAACATGGGGGGGGGGGGTTTCTGCAAAATCCCACTGACCACCGCCTTCGGCCTTGTCTTCTTCCCGACCGACTCGCCATAACCCTAACCCTAATCCCTAATTTCGTGATCGAAACCCTTATCAAATCCCCATTCCCGGCCTATAAAGACCCCCTCGACCAAAACCCTAACCCTATTCCACTTCCCGACCACCCTAGCCACAGCCCTAGCCGTTCTTTTCCAACATCCTCGCCAGAACCCTAGATCTAGTCTAGCCGACGTTCTGGCCGTCGTCGTCACCTCCGACCACCACCAATCGATTCGTCTCAGCAAGGCGACTCGGCCCTAATTTTCTCCACGACGTCTCCTCCACCGCGTAGCACCCCCGAGAGCATCTTCTCGCCGGACACGTACGTGTCATTTCTTCTATGTCTTGTGTCGTGTCTCGTGTACATGTGTGTAGGGTCGCCCTGTGTCGAGGAGTCCAGTGATGTGCTTGGACACGGGAAACTCGTGTCAGATTCGTGTCAATCACGGTGGACACGGGACTCAGTGTTGGGTTCATTTCTCGTGTCCCTAACTGTCTGGACACGAGTATAGTTTAATGGGTTAATGGGTTTGAATTTATGTTATTGGGTTTAAACCCATTTACTGTTGGGTTTGGGTTTGGCTACTGCTCATTGGGTCGGGTTTTGGCCCAATGGGTTTGGGCTGGGTTTTGTTTATATATATATATATATATATATATATATATATATATATATATATATATATATATATATATATATATTGTTTTAAATATGGATAAATTACCATTATTATTTGGTGGCTATAACTTATGCCTTTTGGTTATCCATAACCTATGGCTTTTAGTATTATTCTATTTAATTGTCATCATGATAGTAAGCTCATTTGTAAGCCTATATAAGAGGCTCTTGTCAAGTTGATCAATACAAGTGAATGAAGAAATAATTTCCTCCATCTGCTTTTTCTTTGTTTTACAATACGTTATCAGCACGATTCTCTAAGGTGAGTTTAGTCTTGCATATATAGGTACATATTTTAGTAAACTTAAGGTGAGTTTAGTTTTTGCATGCATAGATACATATTTTAGTAATCTTAAGTACCAACTATTCTTTTAATATTTTATATGAGACAAACAAAGTTCCAATTCATGATGTATGTATCTACATATTCTTTATGCATGTTTCATTAGCTTTATATCTACTTGTTTTCTAGTGTATTATTATTATTATTATGCCTTTTTGGAAAATTATAATCCATGCACGTTCTAAAATTTTCAACTTCCTTTGGTTCACGGGAAGAAAGGAAAGGAATATACTTTGGTCTTTTATTTTTCAAATTGGTAGGATTTTGATGAAGCCATGATAAATAGTCTATTTAGAAATTGCTCCCTCACTTTCTATTTTTTTTCTTCCTTCCAGAAGCATTATTTGCTTTCATACACAAGTTTAATGGAGGATGTAGCAATACAACTTGTGGGATAAGGATGATGGATCTTTCTTTTATCGTTGCTAAATGCTATTGTCTGTAAACCCATTATTATTTTTGAACATTAAATTAGACTATATGAAATTGATATTTCCATTATATTTTTTTTTACAAGGTACCAATTCACATTGTTGTATATGTGAACCGTATTATGAAAAAGTACCCAAAATACAAACCATAAGGACCTAAAGATTATTATATAATGTTCACATTGTTGTATATGTGATAAATATATGACATAATATTTTTGATAGCTTTTAATCACATTGTGGCATATGTGAAAATTTGTAATATTGAAAGCACTTGTCAATTTTACTATTTAAATTAATTTATCTCTAATATAATTATTTCTGCTATATAGATGTCGAGTCTTGCAAAGATTGAATTCAAGACTCTTGATGTAAGCGGAGACAATTACTTATCATGGCAATTGGATGCGAAGTTGCACTTGCAGTCCAACAAGCTTGATGGTACTATTAAGAAGGAAAATAAAGAATCTTCTGAAGCCAAGGCTAAGGCTTTGATTTTCCTACGACATCATATCCATGATGATCTAAAGGCAGAATATCTATGTGAGGATGATCCATTGAGTTTGTGGACATCTCTAAAGGATAGATTTGACCATCAAAGGATGGTAATCCTTCCGATTGCTCAAAGTGAATGGTTGAACCTGAGATACCAAGACTATAAAACTGTTAAAGCATATAATTCTGCTCTGTTTAATATTGTTTCTCGCCTTAGGTTGTGCGGAGAAAAAGTAACAGAGGCTCAAATGCTTGAGAAAACCCTCTCCACTTTTCATGCAAGTAATGTACTTTTGCAGGAACAATATCGTGAAAGACATTTCACAAAATATTCTGAACTGGTGACTTGTCTCCTTGTAGCAGAGGCAAATAGCAATGTTCTCATGAAAAACCACAACTCTAGACCAACTGGGTCAATGGCAATTCCTGAAGCAAATGCAAATTTTGGGGTTACCAGAGGTCGTGGTAGAGGACGTGGAAGAGGACGTGGAAAAGGAAAAAGTTATGGCTCGAGGTATGGTCATGGTTATCAGCCTTATAACAAAGGCGAAAATAGTGGTTCACAAAAGACCAAATGGAACAAGTGGACAGCACCCTCTAACAAAGGAAATTCAAATCCTCAATATAAACCAAATAATGGTAGTACTGCTTGTCATAAATGTGGCAAAAATGGACATTGGTTTAAGCAATGTCGGACTAATCAACATGAGGTTGACAAATTCAAAGAATCGAAGAAAATGGAAGCAAATATGACAGCATATTGGGACAATGACCAGCCACTTGACATCACTCAATTGAATTGTTCCGATTTTTTTGAGGATCAAAATGGAAATCAGATTACCAATGAACAGTTTGAAGAAATGCTGGCGAATCCACCTTCCATTGAATGAGCACTCGATCGACATATGTTTTACTTCAAGTATTATGAACTTTTTACATTTGAAGTCATGTTTTTTTGTTTTTAGTTACTATCATGGATTATCTAGGCCATGAGAGTTTGTTGAAGAATATGTCATTACTTTGTTATGTACTTGAAAGTTGCATCTCTATAATATGATGTTATCGTTTGGTATGCTTAATTACTTTTATTATATTTGTGTTAGTTGAGTATATGTTCATAAATTTTTTTTTCTCATATTGAAGGTATGGATATACGAAGGGAGAAAAATGACTTGGATATGTGTTTGGTAGATAGTGCTACAACACATACGATTTTGAAGAATCAAAAGTTTTTCTCAAATTTAGTATTTGACATGCATAAAGTATCAACAATAGCTGGACCAGCCCATATAATTGAGGGTTTTGGAAGAGCACACATTATGTTACCTAATGGCACTCAAATCCATTTGCAAAATGCGTTATATTCAAGCAATTCCAAAAGAAATTTGCTAAGTTTCAAGGATATACGCAAAAATGGATATCATATTGAAACTCGAAATAATAACAATAAAGAGACACTATGTATCACATCTAATGTTGGGAGCAAAAAGCTCACATTAGAAGAATTCTCTTGTCTCTCGGTGGGTTTGTATTACACCACCATTGGTATAATTGAATCGCATATGAATGTGGCAAAACATAAAGTCAATGATCCTATCTTATGTACCATTTGGCATGACCGTTTAGGTCACCCGGGACAAACTATGTTCAAGAGGATCATTAATAATTCTTGCGGACACTTATTGAAAAATCACGATCTTGGTTTACCAAAGAATCACCTATGTGTTCCATGTTCACAAGGAAAGTTTATAACTAGACCATCTTTCCTAAAAGTTAAGAATGAGTCTCCGAGTTTCTTGCAAAGAATACAAGGAGACATTTGTGGTCCTATTCATCCTGCTAGTGGTCCTTTTAGATATTTTATGGTACTCATAGATGCATCTACTAGGTGGTCACATGTTTGTTTATTGTCTACTAGAAATCTTGCATTTTCTCGTCTTTTGGCTCAAATTATTAAACTTAGATCTCAGTTTCCTGATAACTCGATTAAGTCAATTAGACTTGATAATGCCGCTGAATTTACCTCACAAGTATTTGATGATTATTGTACATCATTAGGGATTGAGGTAGAACATCCTGTTCCCCATGTGCACACACAAAATGGGTTAGCTGAGTCATTTATTAAACATCTCCAACTTATAGCAAGACCTCTACTAATGCAATCTAATCTGCCAATTGAGGCTTGGGGACATGCTATTTTACATGCTGCATCTCTAGTTAGATTTAGACCGACTGCCTACCATATTTTTTCACCCATACAACTTGTTAGTGGAAGACAACCCAATATTTCACATTTGAGAAAGTTTGGATGTGCAGTATATGTCCCAATTCTACCTCCCAAACGAACTAAAATGGGTCCCCAACGACGTTTGGGAATATACATTGGTTTTGAATCTTCCTCCATAATAAAGTATTTGGAACCAATGACTGGTGATGTCTTTACTGCAAGATTTGAAGATTGTCAATTTGATGAGCGAGTCTTCCCGCCGTTAGGGGGAGGTAAGCAACAAATTGTTCATACAGAACAATCCATTGCTAATGAACGGCGTGAATTGACATGGAATACGCCTACTCTATCTCATCAAGATCCAAGAACTCCATAATGTGATTATGAGACAAGGAGAATGATACATTTGCAAGAAATTGCAAATCAATTACCTGATGCATTTAATGATGCCGCAAAGGTAACTAGATCTCATGTGCCAGCTAGAAATGTGCCAGCCAGAATTAATGTTCATATTGAACAAAATCTAAACAAGGCGGCAAATGAATCTACTACTACACGTCAAAAGCGTGGTAGACCTATAGGTTCCAAGGATAGTGCTCCTAGAAAGAGGAGAGTAAATGAAACATCTTGTCCTGATAAAAGCCCGATAGTGGCTGGAGCTCCGAAAATAGATAATGAAGATGTGCATGTTTCCAAATTCACTGAAATGCCTATGGATGCCTCTAGAGAGGCACAGGTACCTGAAAATGAAGAGATCTCGATATTCCATGCATGTTCAGGTGAATTGTGGAATAGAAAAGCACTTGTCATCGATGACATATTTAGCTATGCAGTAGCTACTGAAATATCAAAGGACAACGATGATTGTGAAAATGAACCACGTAGTATAAATGAATGTCGACAAAGAAAAGATTGGCCAATGTGGAAAGATGCTATTCAAGCAGAATTAAAATCTTTAGAAAAACGTGGTGTATTTGGACCTATAGTGGAAACACCAAAGGACATAAATCCTGTTGGTTTTAAATGGGTGTTCGTGAGAAAACGAAATGAGAGAAACAAAGTTGAAAGATACAAAGCCCGACTTGTAGCACAAGGTTTCTCTCAAAGACCTGGAATTGATTATGTTGAGACATACTCTCCAGTTATGGATGTTATTACTTTTAGATATCTAATTAGTCTCGCAGTTTCTGAAAATCTTGATATGAGACTTATGGATGTTGTAACTGCATATTTGTATGGAGACTTAGATACTGACATCTATATGAAAATTCCAGAAGGATTTACAATGCCAGAGACTAAGTCAAAGGGCATGTGCTCAATTAAACTTAGACGAGCATTATATGGATTGAAACAATTCGGAAGAATGTGGTATAATCGTCTTAGTATATATTTGACTAAGGAAGGATATAAAAATAGTCAAATTTTCCCATGTGTCTTCATTAAGAAATCCGAGAATGGATTTTCGATAGTAGCAGTATACGTGGATGATATAAACCTGATCGGATCTCCTGCAGAATTAGAGAAAACTGCAAACTATTTGAAAAAGAATTTGAAATGAAAGACTTGGGAAAGACAAAGCTTTGTCTCGGTTTGCAAATAGAACGAAGTTCTAGTGGAATATTAGTGCATCAATCCCGATATATCGAAAGAATTTTGAAACGATTCAGAATGGACAAAGCACATCCACTTAGTACACCTATGGTTGTACGGAGTCTGGATTTAGATAAAGATCCATTTCGACCAAAGGAAGAAGATGAAAAAGTTCTTTGTCCTGAAGTGCCGTATTTAAGTGCTATTGGAGCACTGCTATATCTAGCACAATGCACAAGACCAGACATTGCTTTCTCTGTTAATTTATTATCTAGATATAGTTCTGCACCTACACTTAGACGTTGGAATGGAGTTAAACACATAATGAGATATCTTCGTGGAACAACTGATATGGGATTATTTTATTCCTGTAATTCCACTAATAACTCCCATCTAGTTGGTTATGCAGATTCTGGTTATCTTTCTGACCCTCATAAGGGTTGTTCCCAAACAGGTTATGTGTTTATTAATAATCATGCAGCTATATCTTGGCGATCAACAAAGCAAGGTTCAGTAGCAACTTCCTCTAACCATGCAGAATTAATTGTATTGCATGAAGCAACAAGAGAAAGTGTGTGGTTGCGATCGATCATTCATCATATAAGGGTAAATTGTCAACTACCCACAGTTACAGATAAGCCTACAACAATATTCGAAGACAATGCAGCTTGCATTGCGCAAGTCCGAGAGGGATTCATCAAAGGAGATCGAACGAAGCACCTTCCACCAAAATTGTTTTATGCACATGAGCTCCAAAGGACGAAAGTGATCGAAGTTAAGCAAGTTAGATCAAGTGAAAACTTAGCCGATTTGTTCACCAAGGCACTTCCAAAGTCCACATTTCAGAAGTTGGTACACGGAATAGGCATGCGACGACTTAATCATCAGACAAATTAGCTGTTTCAGATCCATTGTATCGAGGGGGAGTATAACTTGTACATAATACTTTTGTTTTGCGTGTTGTACTCTTTTTCCTTAACTAAGATTTTTCCCACTGGGTTTTTTTTTTCTTAGTAAGGTTTTAATGAGGCAACAAAAGCGCATATAACACCAACTAATTAATGGTGTATATCCAAGGGGGAGTATTTTAAATATGGATAAATTACCATTATTATTTGGTGGCTATAACTTATGCCTTTTGGTTATCCATAACCTATGGCTTTTAGTATTATTCTATTTAATTGTCATCATGATAGTAAGCTCATTTGTAAGCCTATATAAGAGGCTCTTGTCAAGTTGATCAATACAAGTGAATGAAGAAATAATTTCCTCCATCTCCTTTTTCTTTGTTTTACAATATATATATATATATATATATATATATATATATATATATATATATATGTATATGTATTTATACATGTATGTATATATGTATACGTATACGTATATGTATATTATATATTATACTATTATATATATATTTTATATGTACTGTTTATATATATATAAAAAATATATATATATAGCACAAATCATATATACATACATAGAAGTACATATATATATATATATATATATATATATATATATATATATATATATATATATATATATATATATATATTTTACACATGTTTATATACTAATTATATATATATATATATATATATATATATATATATATATATATATATATATATATATATATATATATATATATATATATATATATGTACTTCTATGTATGTATATATGATTTTGTGCTATATTTTAATATATGTATATTTACATGTTATTTTATTATTTAATTTTATGGCTAAGTATATTTCACTGCAATAAAATATTATTATAATATTATAATATATATATGTCTATATATTTAAAGTTCGTATTTTTATGTATTCTGTTAATTAAGGCCATTTAAGTCCAGACCTGGCATGGGTTCTGTGGGCTTAAAATGAGTCTAAATACATTCATGGCTTTTACGAGTCATATCGGATTTGATTCATGGCTTTGGGTCCCGTATCTGGACTTCGGTTCAATTTCGTATACGTGGATAAATTAAATAAATAGTTATTTATTTTCAAAAACCGTGCCTTGCTGTTTTTGAATTTTTAGATAGTATATAAATGCTGTAAAAATCTGGAAAAAATTGTATCTAAATATTATGTTAATTTAGATAATTTAATATAATTTTCCAGGATTTAATTTGTATATTTGCCATTTTATAAAATAGGAAAACAGAACTCATTTATAAAGTACTTATGTTTACTGATTTTTAATAAATATCTATATTAGTTTATAAATTCCAGAAAAATAGTATTAATTTCTATAATTAACAAGGATCATTTTGGTACTTTATTTTATGCATATTTGAGCCTTTTGCCAATCTTAATAATTGTTGGAACATAGTGTACAGTCTAATTTATTAATTAAATAATTATGACTTGTGAAGTTATGTGTGATTTTGGGATATTTTAGTGTTGGGACCTTACCCTACCTTAGTATAGAAATCCTAGAAAGTTGGTTTAGGTATTGTGTCATCCCATATTGGTCTCCTATGCTAAAATCATCACTTGGCTAGATGTCCAGTCAGAAAGTCGTGTCACACCACTAGTGTCTTAATATTTAGCTTAGTATAAAAACTAAGTTTGTATATCCTTTTTATAGTGACGGGACGCCAGATATCTATAGATTTATATACATACCCTTGTTTTGCACAAGGCAAGTACCCCTACAAACTTTATTTACTGTATTTGATAATAAACTGTGAATGAATCATATTAAAATATTATTTCATGAACTGCAAGTCATATCTTCACATGCTTTATACGATTCTCAGTATCTACCATGCTTTATACTGCTCTTAGTATCACTCACATGTTATAACTTGGGTTACGGGAAAACTGATAGCTGAGTACGTGATCATGCCCCCTTCTCTCGTACGTATGTACCGAGCAAGGTTGATATTTTATATGTATACCTTGTCGTAGGCGTACCAGCTGTATTTGTGCGTATGTACATCTATCACTTGCTTACTTGTACGAAAGTACATTTTATATACTTGTGCCACAGTATATTTTACACCTATTGACGATCACGTACCTGCTCCAGTTTTAAACATTATATGTACATCTGTCGCCATGACATATGTATCCTTGACATGATAGATTGTGATATGCCATGATTCCTGTTTATTATACATCTGTTCATGCTTCGTACATTTAGTTTGTAGAACCAGTACTTGCTCCCGTCCTGACAGGATATCGTTGTAGGTATACTTACTGAGGAGGAGTTGCTATGTGATTTCTATTATGGGGTCACCTTTGAGGATCAGGCTTTACCCCACGAGGATTGTACCTGCGGGGAAACTCGTCTAGTTTGTTATTTTAGTTGCTCGGAACTTTTGAGAGCAAACATGTTTTAGACTTTGTATTTTTGTTACTGGACCTGTATCCAGTTTTACATTTTGGCTATGTATTTTGAACATATTCGTATGATAGATGATTTTGTGCTTTGAGATGATTTTCTCAAATATGACAAATGAAACTGTTAGCTCACTTTGATCTCGTATTGTTACTTTTAAGAAATAGTTTGGTACGCTTTGTCTCAAGCGTAGGCTAGACATGACTCGGCCCGGCCCAACAATTTGGGTAGCGGATCGTGACATGCACGGTTGCAACACCATTATGGAGCCTAAGATTTGGCTATAGCAATGACACGTGCTTCGGCATGAATGTGGCGTCGTCATCGAGTCGTCTCGAGTTAAGTCATGAAGGGCCGTAAGGCAAGTTGGTTAATTTTGGTTGATCCTCGGGAGGCACGGCGTCGATCTTAAGGCACGATCAAGTCTATTGGCACGACCAGGACGAGTCGTCCCCTTGACGTCATTGGCACGAGAATGCTTTAGAGGCACATAAAATGAGTGGAAGTCTTGGCACGGTCTAGTTTGCATGAGTTTATACTTGGCGAGGCACTGCCTCGAATATGTTGAACTCACGAAATAAGTATAGCACGACCCTGTCATTACGTTGCCAAGTGGATAGGCCAAGGTGTCTCTGTCCTAAAATTAATCCTAAGGCAAGACTAGAAAGACAATAAAAAGGGATTAAGATGTACAAAGTAAATGAACGTGTCGGTTCTGTATGGGTGGGCGAGGAGCTCACTCCCCCAGTACAGTTGAGTACTGACATCCACACAGTTTTTATATGAAGGCACAGGTAGAAGCCTAATGGCACGAAGTTCGCTTGGATGCATCAAGGCATGGAGTTCCTTGGCGTTTCGAGGCGTGCGGCCACATGGAGTCAGAACTTATACGGGACATAATGTATGGACATCGCCATTCCACAGAATCTGCCACTCTTCGCCTTGAAGCTTGTATTAAAAATGAGAGAGAGCAGAGTGACTTATAATATGAGAGAAAAATGAGCTTGAAAGACTTGTAATTTGGCCTCATGCCCACATTGTAAATCTTTGTTCAATATCAATAAAAAAAAGTATTTTACATGACACATGTTTTGCTACAAATTTTCGATGCTGACTATTCAATATTTCTACTTGGGACTTCTGTGCGACGACCCACGTCGCTTAGCCTGTAATCGACCGTTATGGACCTGGCTTGCATGAGCGCGATCTAGGCTCACGCAGCATCACGCCTTAGGGAGGATGATCGCTCCTACAGGAGCGGGGCGTAACATAATGGTATCAGAGCACGGCTTTACGTCCTTGGACCTTTGATTGAATTCTTTAACTTCGATATTGGTTCTGCAAACTCTGAAGTATTGCTTCCGCAAATTGATATCGTTGATGCGCTCTCTCTCAAATGTTCCTGTTTGCCATTAAAATGTCAAAGACAGGTATTACAGAAACCGTAAAATTGATTGCAAACTCGCTTGTACAAAGAAGAGCCTAGAAAAAAATCCTAGGAAAGAATATAAGTACAATTATTTAGTTTTTGATTCTGGGGGGTAAAGGTGGAGGCTCGGGAAAGTGTATCAATTCTACCTTACTCCTTTGACTATCCGACGCAGTCTTTAGCTCTTGAAGAAATTGCCTTTTGAAGGTTGCCCGCCTTTTACAGGGGTGTGGCACCCTGCTATTTATAGTGATGTGTGTTTTGAGCCGCATAGGTGGCCTGTGGCCACGTGGCTAATCAGCATGTAAATAACCTCTCTTTGGCTGCCAACTAGCAATTTGTTAGGATTTTGTTGCAGCAAATCTGGATGGTTGAGACTTGGTCAGCCTTTTATGTCACGCCTCGCTCCCGTAGGAGTGATCGTCCTCGCTAAGGCGTGATGCCGCACGAGCCTAGATTGCGCTCGTGCAAGACGGGTTCCATAACGACCGATTTCAGCGGCTGCGACGGGGTCGTCGTACAGAAGTCCGAAGTAGAGACATTGAATAATAGCAGCGAAATTTGAAGCAAAACATAAGTCATTGTAAAACACTCTTTCATTTATATTGAAACAAAGATTACAGTGGGGGCACAAGGCCAAGATTACAAGTCTCTCAAGCTCACTCATCTCACATTACAAGTCACTCAGCTCTCTCTCATCTCTCAATACATGTCTTGAGTCAGCGGATGCTTTGGAAGGAGACGTCCATATATTATGTCCCGTATAAGTCTTGACTCCATGCGGCCGCACGCTTCGAATCGCCAAGGAACTCCGTGCCTCGACGCATCCAAGCGAGCTTCGCGCCACGAGCTTCTACCTGTGCCTGCACATGGAAACTATATGGGTGTCAGTACTCAACTGTACTGGTGGAATGAGCTCCTCGCCCACCCATACAAAAACAACACATTTGATTTACTTTGTGCAACATAGTCCCTTTTATGATTGTCTTCCTACTCTTACCTTAGGATCAGTTTTAGGACAGACACCTTGGCCTATTTTGTGTCTCTAGACCATCCCGTGCTTGCAACAGCAACGTCGACTCAACAACGTTAACCTATCAAGTCGTGCTTGCCTTACGGCTTAAAATCAGAGACGCAACTACGCGATGAGACTCCATTTCCATGTGATCGTGCTACGAACCATATTGAGGCCGTGCCTTGTAATTTTGTGAGACTAAACCATATTCGTCGCCTCGCGGCCCTTGCTACTTTGATCAACAACTGACCTAATCAAAACTTGCGGGTTAAGTGCCACCCGACCGACTTTGCCTTGCGGCGGTCTTCCTGACTTAAACTCCAAACAACTCAACCAACTTATGCAACTTATATGTCGACAACTCAAGACTCGACGCCACATCTCGTGCCGAAGCACGTCGCCTATGTTGATACCAAATCTTAGGACCAAACATTGTGTTCTAATTGTACACATATTCAACTGACTCAATCCAAAGACACACACGCGAATTGCCGCCCGTGCCGACCATCTATATGAATTGGTCACTAACATCACAAGCTATACCTGGACTTATAGCTTTGTTATTTGAGATACCATTCAGCGCAAGGTAGCGATCCCCACTGAAAGTCCCCGACTAACCTGAGCGGGAGCGTACTCCCAGCTCGCCTATACACCTGTTTCCTCCTAGGCCGAGTCAGTCCCATGACCCAGGGTTGCCGCTCAAGGAAAGCTTCGCCCTTATTGATAAGTTGTCCAATGACCATGCAAGACTCGACACAAACTGGTGTCTCATACAGTCATTCCTCTTCCAATGTTACCATCTCTTTCAAAACCAAGTTCAAGGCTTCTATCCTTGAGACCCCTCGACGACCCACGGTCGCGAGCATTCTTTCCTTGTTATCCTATCATTTTGTTCAACTCATGAACGCCTATTTGATAGTCCTTTCTCAAAACTCACTTTGAATCAATTGTGGTCCTTGCCTTAAACACTAAGTCCGTGCATCGTGCCTTAAGCCAATCGTGCTCTACGTGACACTCCTGCCTAAGTCGACGGGCCTTGAGATCGTGTGACTACTTAACTTTGACAAACCGCAAAAGAGCGGGATAGTACTCGTAATGTCTTAGGTCGACCGGCATAACTTTGCCTAACTTAACTTCACAACAACTTGACAAGCAAAGGCTGCATCAAGCTTTGCCTTAATGGATCATGTCGTGCACGCATTTGACTTGAACGACCAAGTCACTTGGGTGCCTAGACTTAGGTCACAAGCCGCTCAACGCAACTTAACTCATGGCAAGCCAAGGCTATGCCAAGCCTTGGACGATGGGACCGTGTATGCTTTATGAAGCATTCATGCGGGCGACGCCTATGACTTACGCTACGATCATAACTTCGCCTACTCAACCAACTTTCCTTCTCCCAAGCCACGGGACGAAGGATCGAGTGTCATTTTCAAAGCACGCCGTGCACCAACTCTAAGCCGACCGCTGGACCTTTCCATATTCTAACTCAATTCGACCCGTCGAAATTATTCCCTTCAGCTGTGTGGATTTGTCACTTTTATTATCAAGCCTACTTGTGCAAGTTAAAAATATGCGATTTATTATGTGAAGGCTAAGATGAGGCAAGTTCACTGAAACTACCCCACCTGAGCGAGCGGTCGTCTCGACCGAGCGATGTCTTCTGAGCAGCCGTTGCAAGGCTAAGTTCGAACGCCGTCAGCATTCTGATTCCTCCGATTGACTGAGCGGACGGGACACTACATGCCACGTGTCTTATCGCAGGATAGGAATTATTTTGAGCCGCATGAGTCTCTCATTTTTCGGCCATGTTAGGCCGCATAAGACTCATGCAGCTTAGGTCGTAATCTTCCTTAGTCCGCATGTGGCTTAAGGACTTTTAAGCCGCATAGATTCTGTATTTTAGGCCGCATAAAGCTCATGCGGCTTAGGTTACAGTCACCTTTGGCCGCATGAAGCTCAAAGACTTTAGGGCCGCATATGTTTAAGCTGCATAAGGTACATGCGGCTTGGGTAGCAATCCTTCTGGCCGTATGACTTTGTCTGATCACATCTTATCTTTTTGTCAGAGTATTAGAGCTATCATTTTTGTCAGCTTTGACAGAATTTGTCAGTTTTATCAGACGGACTGACCAACTTGGTCGCATATCTTTCTTCTGCGGCTCGAATCAGTCTGGTTGCAGATGGACCGCATAGGGTGCTGAATCAGTCATGCGGCTCTCCTTTATGCGGACTAGTTTGGCCCAAAGTACTTATGTGACAAATTGTGACCCGCATAAACCCCATATTTTCTATGCTTCTACAAGACCCCCTCCAAAGTTTTTAAATTGCAAATTTAGAATACTTTGAATAAGAAGCATGGAGATATGTCAAGCCGCAGGATGTCTTCAAGTCAGGAGATACCTTTAGTCGTAGGGAATTTTTGAGCCGTAGAGAGATCTCGAGCCGCAGGAAAATCTTGAGCTGCAGGGAAATCTTGAGCCGTAGGGAAATCTTGAGCCGTAGAGAGACCCCATCCAGCCTTCCAGCTGTCACTGCTGCATTTAATTTCTTGATTCGGTTTTAGATTTGGGTTCTCTTTGTCACGACCCGTACCCGCTTTTCGGATGCGAGCTCGTGAGCAAGCCAGCTACGTATCGAGCGGACTCCAGCCCGACTCGAGTACGTATAAGTTGTCAAGGTCATGGGTATCATGTCTAATCTAAACTATATCTCAATCCACATGAATCATATAAGACAAGAATGAACAATTATGGGTCATGGTCTGCAGCCCATTAGCATATTGTTCGATTAGACTCCAAGAACGATATGAGTCTATAAATAAGCAGAGTATATCATGATATGGAATATAAAGCACGAAAAGATAATAAAGAATATCACAAGCAAAATACCTGTATCATGCATCGCAATCCTCTACCATCCTGCTCTGCTAACTAACTCCATGCAGTCGCTAAACCTGAAGAGATCATCAGGTCCTCAGAGGACTAGCAAGATACATAATATACAAGCCAACATGTAATAGTACAAATATACAAAGTAGTGAGGAACAATCAAGGACATCCAACGAGACAACATGGACCAAGACACAAGATCTAAACACAAGGATCCTAAGACACTGGCATGCCATACTAGAAATGGCTAATAGGTCAAAGCTATAGACTGCAGTCAAGGCAAGTACTCACAATCTATAATGTCTCAATCGCAGTCAAGGCAAGTACTCACAACCGAGACAGTAGCCAATCCTAGTATAAAATCCTATAGACCGTAGTCAAGGTAAGTACTCACAATCTATAGAATGTCAAAGTCAAGTCCCACTCAAGTCATGTCAAGTCAAGTCAAATTATAATCAAGTCGAGAAAATCGTGGTGTAGGACTAGACGACTCTATCAAGCAATAAGTACGAGACTAACATAGTGTAACAGATAGAAATGTCATAACAGAAAGGAACAAGAATGTGCAGACAACTAGAATCATGTAAAGTAAAACTATAACAGGAAAAGTGTACTAGACATGAAATAAAACAATCATAAATGTAAGGAAAGAACCACAGCGAGATGATGAACCTGCATATAAATTATACTGTACAAGTTGGCAAGGTATACTTGCGTGGAGGGTGCACGCAGAACCAACAATATATCGCCAATCACAAATCAGAAAATCCAAGTCATCACAACTGTCTCCGAAAGCTGAAATAAACGTTACCAACATTCTCAGAATAGTCAAATTAGCTAGGATTGTCTGTCCTTAAGTCCAATTCTGGATACAGAGACAAAACGGTAATTTCGGGCCAAAACGATGTCCGCCGTTGGACCCGCTTTGCACCGAAAAGTGTGCCAGAGTCAATGGTCTCTAAAGTCGTCAAACTACATGTCTACGGATCCAGTTTTCCGATACGAACCCAACCGTATGTCCAAAGTTGGATTCCGGTAGGCCGTGCACAAAATCACCCGTTGAGTCGGACCGTAGGACCCGCGAAACGGCAATTTTATCAACTGTCTCAGAATTGGACCAAACTTGGCATACAGGACCAGAAAATTGATACGGTCCTGTTGGCACAAGTTTCGTCTCGATTTGATGAACGTGCACAAAGTAATTGAGAAATTTGTAAAGTGCATGATACGGTAAATTTTGACGGATACGCATCAAATTCGTCGCGCACACGCGACCAATTTGAATTCTGCCAAAGCCCACACGACCACGAAGCCGTTACGCACCTTTCGATGCCTTTGGTTCGCGACCACGTCGCTCGGTTTGGCGGGACGTACGTCATATCGGATGGTTTTTCTAATTTTTGAAAACTGTTTTTCATGGATTTTCCTGATTTTTGGAAACAGATTTCTCGCTGAAAACTTAATGAAAGTAAAACTACAAAAAGTGTTTCGAAGCTGTACATGTTGACTAAAAACCTATTCAATTAGATTTTGTGTTTCCTAACAGGATCGACCTATTTTGGCCTCCCAAGATGGGTGTTTGGATGCGAAATTCTGTCCTGGTTTGGACAGTTTTTGCCAATCTTTGGGTGCGTTTTACGATGCACATGATGCAAAACAAATCAAATCATTTGAAGGGGATCGGAGTCGTATAGTTTAGGAACACACCTGATCGATTGGATCGACAAACAATCGACCGTGTGACGAGAAATTTCGTCACGAACATTGGGTCGGCGCTGTCGTTTCCTGTTCTTCGTGCGCGCGTTGTGCTGTCTCCGTGCGGCCGTGGCCGACTCCGGTGATGCCTGGCCGCACCCGGCTGCCTGTGCACGCACGTGGGGAGGGGGTTGCCTGGGTCGGCGCTGGTGAGGTCGAGAATTTTAGGGTTTGAGTTTTCTGAACTTTTCTTCCTCGCTCTCTCTCTATTAATCAATTGATGTATATATATATCGAGTTAGTTCGGGTGCACTGTGGAGAAAAAGTTTGCCTCTGCTGCTTGGGTTGAGAGGTCTCGGCCTGGCTCTATTCATTGTATATAAACTGATTTGCTCGGGACTGTGTAGCTTAAAGCTTAAACAGGGGTTGGAGTAGGCTGGCCTGCGGGCTGGGCTGGAATTTCTAGGGATTGGGCCCTGGATGCTACTGCTTCTTCTTCTTATTTAACAACCATGTTATAGAAGGGAAACCGTGTCAGGTATCAAGGGATCTATAGAGAAGTACGATGTCCAATTTGAGGACAAGCCCATTAATTGCCAACTAGTCTCAACAGAACAAAGGCCAACTTCAAATCTGTATAAACAAACTATGTATGTTACTGAGGTCCATAAATGCATGTAACATTTCACTGATGTCATGAAGCTTCTTCTAGATATGCATTCGACAATATCTGCAATCATCTTGGTTGAAAATTATTGTTTAAGTAGGCCAAAGATAGGGAATTAAAGATGGGAAATATTTAGGAGAAATTATGGCATCCTAAAACTAGGAAACAATTCCAAATGGATATATCACGAGCACAGCTACAAATGTACACTCATTACCATTTATATATATATATATATATATATATACACACACACACACACACACACACACACACACACACACACACACACACACACATATATATATATATATATATATATATATATATATATATATAAAGATCATAATATTAATTATTCCTAGTGTAGGGTCATTACAACAATATGTACACAGGTGTAAAGTATATTTATTTTCGAAAATAGGAAACAATCAATAATAATTATATAAATATATATAGACATCAATTTTCTTAACAATAATATTAACGAAATGCAGGAGAACCAAAATACATTAATTCAATACCAGTTGTATTTGAAATTGCAGGTATAATCTAATATTGCCAACTATACAAGGATAGTTAAGCATGGTGTTTATCCTAGTCCTAAGAATATCAAATTAATAACTATAAAATATTATATATATAAATCTTTTATATGTGAAATGCCTATTTGGATAATCAAAATAATAAATGCAATATGTACGTCTACAAGGACGTCGTTGAACTGCATTGACTACAAGGCTTGGCTCAATTCGGTTCCAGTCCAGACTGGTTTGGTACAACCGGGTCTTCCACAAGTCAATAACCCTTAATAATAAATAATTAAATAATAAATAAAATCTTCGGTAAGGGTTAAGTCGCAACTTGGCCTGGTTTTCTTAGTTAGGACGTCACTATGGCTCGGCTTTCCCTATCAGGGCTGGTACACTAGTCAAAGCATGCCACTACACTATCCGTGCCATGATTTCTAGTCACCTCGTACTCCAATTCCTAACCAAGGCTAAAAATTATCTACTGTAATAATTAACTAAATAATTATTTATAAAATCTAAAAAATCATCATTTAAATCAAATAAATAATAAAAAAAATATTTTCAAAAAAATTTCGGGAAAGGAGGCTACAAATCTACCCACCTTAAAAATAATTTTGTCCTCGAAATTCCAATTCATGACTATGTCTTAAAATCAAAGTCTACTATTACCTTACTCTCCTCAAACTTAATTTTTCAAAAATATTTTATGGCCTTCACTAGTCATTTGGTATTTACGAAATCTCGAGGACTTCTACCCACCTTAGGTCACACTACTCCCTTGGAACACAGGTCACAAAAATCTTATAATCTTCTAACCAGTGACTAATAATTCTACCAAAATATCTAGGACATATGGTATCTATAATCTCTCATATCTACAATCAACCAATTATTCAATAGTCAAGCAATATTATACTATAACTTAAGAATTACTGATAAATCCAGGATAGCACGATCGTTCGTCACCTCGAAATAAAGTGACGAGAATCAATGGTACAGAAAAGAAGGAAGTATAATCGAGAACAATTATGGAATTTCAAGGACGTAGAGAAATTTTCAGGGGAATTTTCAAGGCAGAGTGGATTGAGATTTCTAAGGTCTAGTTAAGGTCGCAGGCTCGTATCAGTATAGTTACGTAACCGATACGATATGCTCTGACCTGCATGGGCCACCACAAAAACTTGTCACGACCCGCACCCGCTTTTCGGACACAAGCTCGTGAGCAAGCCAGCTACGTATCGAGCGGACTCCAGCCCGACTCGAGTACGTATAAGCTGTCAAGGTCATGGGTATCATGTCTAATCTAAACTATATCTCAATCCACATGAATCATATAAGACAAGAATGAACAATTATGGGTCATGGTCTGCAGCCCATTAGCATATTGTTCGATTAGACTCCAAGAACGATATGAGTCTATAAATAAGCAGAGTATATCATGATATGGAATATAAAGCACGAAAAGATAATAAAGAATATCACAAGCAAAATACCTGTATCATGCATCACAATCCTCTACCATCCTGCTCTGCTAACTAACTCCATGCAGTCGCTAAACCTGAAGAGATCATCAGGTTCTCAGAGGACTAGCAAGATACATAATATACAAGCCAACATATAATAGTACAAATATACAAAGTAGTGAGGAACAATCAAGGACATCCAACGAGACAACATGGACCAAGACACAAGATCTAAACACAAGGATCCTAAGACACTGGCATGCCATACTAGAAATGGCTAATAGGTCAAAGCTATAGACTGCAGTCAAGGCAAGTACTCACAATCTATAGTGCC
>JANAVB010000997.1:4528590-4653590 GCA_029216955.1 Iris pallida | reverse complement strand
CCTTTTTTTTCCATGTTTTGTAGGGTTCTGGCTAGCAAACTTCTTTAGGACCGGTGTCGGGGATAGAGTGAAAATACACCCTTCTGACACATACATCAGACAGCTCAAAACTCCTCATGCTTCGGAAGAGTTTTCCCCGTGCTATTTTGGCATACACATCAGACAACTCAGAACTCTTCATGCTTCGGAAGAGTTTTTTCCCAGGTGGTAGGAAGAGCCTTTATACCTCGGAGAGTTGGACGGTGGTCAGGCGTCATCATGAACGTCATGTCTTCACGGCTCTCCAAGTAGGCGAAACCACCATCAGGGATGTTGTTTTGAAGGTATGGTCTTTTGGAGGAGCGGGGCTAAGGTATCCACAATACGGAGGGGAGAACATCATGCTATATTTGCCCTCCTTCGGGCAGCTCCTTGGAGATTCAATAGCCTTGTTTGCTTCTCAGCAGTAAAACATGACTTCTTTCAAGGGCCACGAAACTACTTTTTGGTGAAGGCGAAGTGCTGTCAAACTGATCAAACTATGTATTGCTAGATTTTTTGCTGCTGATATAGTCCTATGAATGTAACTGATTTTGAATAAACAGAATACATTCACTCCATTCTTTATTTGTGGTATTTTTGTGGTGCTTGTACTAGAGGGCCTAATACAGCATTTTGTGTATGATACACTACTAAAATACAGCAATTTGGTGACGACAAATTAGCGACGGCTCCTATCCGTCGCTAATAGCGACGGACTAGCGACTAACTTGTGACGGACTACCGTCAGAATGTAATGAATAAATTTTTTATTTTTTGTGTGTAAAATTAGTCGCACTTCCGTCGCTAATTTGACGAAAAGTTAGCGACGGACTGAAGTCCGTCGCTGATATGTCACATAATTTGGCGGCAAAATACTGAAAAAATGGCGCGGACTATTAGCGACGGACTGTCGACTAACTTTTTCGTCGGTAATCTACTCGGTATTTAGTGACGTATATATCCGTCGCCAGTCCGTCGCTAAATACTGTACCCTAACTTAAATTGAACCGACGGGGGAAATTTTTTATTTCCCCCCAAACTCCCTCTCTCTTCCTCCGGCGATTTCTCTCCCTCCGTCGATCGCTCTCCCTCCGTCGATCTTGCCGGTAAGCTCTCTCTCTCTCTCTCTCTCTCTCTCTCTCTCTCTCCCTCTCTCTCTCTATTTTAGGGTTTCGGGGGGGGGTCGGCTGTCGTCGGGGCCGGAAGAGGGGGATCGGGGAGGGGGGTCGGGGGGTGGGGAGGGGGGTCGGGGAGGGGGTACTGTCGGAGAGGCGGGGGTCGGGGAGGGGGTGGTGGGGTGGAGGAGGGGGGGTGCTGTCGGGGAGGGGGGTCGGGGAGGGGGTGCTGTCGGGGAGGGGTGGTCGGGAAGGGGGCGGGGATTGTCGAGGAGAGGGGTAGGGGGGTGGGTGGGGGTTGGGTGCTGTCGGGGAGGGGTTGGTGGGGTGGGGGAGGGGGGATGGGGGGTGGGTGCTGTCGGAGAGGGGGGTCGGGGGAGGGGGTGCTGTCGGGGAGGGGGGTCGGAGAGAGGGTGGTGGGGTGGGGGAGGGGGGGTAGCGGTGGGGGAGGGGGTCAGGTAGGGGACACACGGGTAGGGTTTCGGGGCAGGGGTAGGGTTTCGGGTGGGGGGGAGTATCGGTGGTTTCGGATCGGACCATTCCTATGAGTATCGGTGGTTTCAGATCGGTGTATCGGATCGGGGGAGGGGGTATAGGTGGTTTCGGATCGGACCAATCCTATGAGTATCGGATCGGGGGAGGGGGGGGTATCAAAATCGATATCGGAATCAGAATCGGTATCGTACCATTCCTATGAGTATCGGATCAGGGGTATCGGTAATATCGGTGGTTTCGGATCGGAGTATCGGATTTTTTGGTTTCAAAAAACAAATAACTATTAATGAAGTTGACTGTCCTCCGACATAGTCCTTGCAGCTATTCGACTGACGAGGCAGAAACTATGTAGCCGTAGATAAAGTTGACTGTCCTCCGACCATCATCCCTCGGCAATGATGATATAACAACCTATCACTATATCTTATATAGTAGTAGATGATGTCTTAGTATTACATTATGTGAGTTCATCTAGATAATGTTACATTCTTCAGATACTAGATATGATAAGAACATATACTACACTATATGTACAGAACATAGATGATTCACTCTAATGTATGCTAGAATGAATTTTGGGTTGTATTCTGAGCCATCCGTTCTCGCACTTGGCAAAAAATTGATTATTCTGTATTTTATCTTCTTTCAAAAATGTACTCAAACGAGATGATGGTTCCTTTAGTTAGCTTGCTTATGTTACAATTATATTATTTGTGAATATCGATCTTACCAGATGGCACCCATGACCCGAGGAACGGTACATCGTTTAAGGGAAACACTGAATGCTGAGGTGGCTCCTCCTACTGTTAAGGAGGAAGTGGCACCGATAGATAGTGAGACCGGAAGTTCTATTCATCCAGCACCTGCAATGGACTACATCTCTCCTGCCGCCGTCGATCCCACTTATTCGAGGTGGTTGCGTGATCGTATCACTGAGCGTTTACGTGAGCTGCGTGGTTCTCATTAGCTATTAGTACTTATTTGTATTGGACTATTTGTATTGGGTTGTTTTTGTATTAGACTATTTGTATTGGACAATATATATGAATTAATACTGTGTCAATCTCTGGATTGTATTGGACTACGACATGGTAATCAGGACATTGTCCCTGCAGCCATTCGACTGACGGGACAGAAACTATGTAGCCGTAGATAAAGTTGACTGTCCTTCGACCCTCATCCCTCGGCATTGATGATATGACAACCTATCACTATATCTTATATAGTAGTAGATGATGTCTTAGTATTACATTATGTGAGTTCATCTTGATTCTGTTATATTCTTCAGATAGTAGATACGATAAGAACATATACTACACCATATGTACAGATCATAGATGATTCACACTAATGTATGCTAGAATGAATTTTGGGTTGTGTTCTGAGCCATTCGTTCCCATACTTGGCAATTAAGCCTGTGAAATATATCGTTGAAGAACATAAAACTTGTGGTCGTTATACTTGCTCCTCAACACCATCCTAGAAAAATTATCAGCACCTCCAGCAAAACCTCTGTACTTTCTCCAGGTCATGTCGCCGGCTGTGCTGCTTCCCCCTCCTCTCCTCTTCCTGCCCACTTCTTCTCCCCCGACTCTACACTTGAGCTGGATATCATATGTGGCTGAGAGAGTTAAATAAGAAGAAGGGAAGTAGGGAGGAGCAGATGGGTCCAGAGGATAGGAGAAGGAAAATTTCTATTTTATGGGGAAGGAGCAGAGGGTCCAGATGGGAAGTAGGGACGAGCAGATGTCCCTGTTATTTGTAGGCGTCCTCCTAGCGCGCCATGGGTGGTGGCGCGTCACCCCCCCTTCCCGTCCGACCACTACGATACGCCATCTCCAATGTCGTTTTATTACTCCGATTACAATTTCGATAAACTTCTTATTTTTTAATAATTTGAGTAAATTTCTTTACCCTATATAAAAATTTCTGTTGTAAGAGAGATGGCTCCCAAGGCTTTCCGAGGTGGTGCTGCTAGCCGAGGAAGGAGCCGAGGCAAGGAACCCTTGGAGGTCGACACGGAGGAAGTCCCCGTCGTCAAACAAGAGCCGGTGACTGTTAAGGAGAAGGTGTTACCAAAGGTCGAGGTCAAGAAAGAACCGATGACCAACAGGAAAGAGATTGCTCCCAAGGTTGAAGTTAAGGAGGAGCCACTGTCAGAGAGTAGTAGCATCGGGACTGACCCTCCTGTCCCTACAGAAGATCTCAACCAGATTGAGCCTTCGTATGCAAAGTGGCATATAGAATGGTACATGCCTCAACGCAAATATGATCCCTGGCTGTGAGGATTCATCGTCTGACTTGCGGTCTTTGCTGAGGCCAAAGTCGATTTTCCTTTTTATTGAATATTTGTGTTTAAATATTGAATATTTATGTATTTTGTGTGAACAATTTGCATGCTTAGGATAGTTGTGTGTTGGAATTGTTTGTGTGTTTTGTATATTGGAATATTTGTGTGTTTTGTATATTTGTGCTTGAGATATTTGTTTTATTGAATATTGAATATTTGTGTTCTGTATATTGGAATTGTGTATATTGGAATTGCTTGTGATTATTTGTGTGTTTGGTATATTGGAATTGTGTATGTTGGGAATGCCCAGCTTTATGCTATTTTTTTTCAAAATATTCCCAGATACCGACGGACTGGCGGCCACTTTCCGACGGACTATCCGTCGCTAACTGGGGGATTCCCAGTTAGCGACGGATGGGCGACTAAAACCCGACGGATTATCCGTCGCCAAGGTCCTAAAATTATGAAAGATATCCAGGAGCCTGTCGACGGAATATCCGTCGCTACTCTGCCACTAATCCGACGAGGTTGGTGACGGATTAGCGACATATTTTTGCGTATCAAAAACCCTCTAATACGCGTTTAACGACGGTTTGTCCTTCGCTAAATGTTGCTACATTAAAATTTTAAACTGTCGAAGTTGACAGAAAATCGTCGGCTAGTCGTCGCTAAATGTTTTGACGTAGCCAACGGTAATCCGTCGCTAAGTAGTTGGTGAGCGACGTACTAGCGACGGACTAGTTTTAGCGACGAGGTTATTCCCGACGGATTTTTTCAGTTCGTATCCGTCGGTAATCCGTCGGTAATTTTAATTAGCGACAGATAGGGTCGTCGCTAAATCGTTGTATTTTAGTAGTGATAAAGGACATCCCATTGGAGGACTTTTTATGGACCTATTACCCTTTTGTGCATCTGGAAATGCAAGCAAATAGATTTGAATGATATTTTGTGGACCTACTACTCTTTGGTACACCGATGGTACGAGTAATAAATTAGGATAAGTTTTATGGACCTATTACCCTTCTGCGTACTGGTGGTGCGGGTAATAGATTAGAATAACTTTTGTGGACCTATTACCCTTCTGCGCACTGGCGGTACGGGTATTAGATTTTGAAACAAAATCCAACAGAGGTAATATGGACGTGACAGGTTTTGTGGTCTTAACACCATGTCTTTTATCCCGGGTTGGGTATAGGTGTTAGGTCGGAAGACTATCGGTATCAGAGGTAATATGGACGTGACACGATAATCAGGAATAATTTTTGGTGGACCTATTACCTTTTTGCGCACTAGTGGTACGAGTAATAGATTCGAGACAAAATCCATCATAGGTAATATGGACGTAATAGGTTTTGTGGTCTTAACACCATGTCTTTTATTTCGAGTTGGGTACAGGTGTTAAGCTAGGAGATTGTCTATATCAGAGGTAATATGGACGTGATATATGACAATCGAAATATCAGAGTGGAAGTTCAGAGGTATTAATATACATGACTTGTCACTCGGAGAGATGCAATATGAGCCCCCTTGGAGGGAACAGAGTGTAAGTTCAGAGGTACCCGATGTACATAACTCGACACTCTAGGTAGTATGGGGATATTTTTAAACATAGTATTTTTTTAGGAACTTACCGTTTATGGGCATCATGAGCAAGTCTCCATTCTGCCTTGCGAGCCGGTATGCGCCATTGGAGAATACAGTCTCGATGATGATTGGACCCTCCCATTTAGGCTGGAATTTGTTGTGGGTCTTGTGAGTCATGACCATTGGTCGACGAACAGCCAAGACGAGATCGTCGACTTGGAATATTCTTTGTTTGACTTTCTTGTTGAAAGCCCGAGAGATGCGCGCTTGGTAGAGCTGTATGCTTTTTTGAGCCTGTAAACGCTTCTCGTCTAAGGCCTCCAGTTCTTGTAGCCGCCGGCGGTGATTGTCATCCGACGTCAATCGGTAAGTAAGGGCCACGCGAAGCGAGGGGATCTGAGTCTCCAATGGGAGAACTGTCTCGCTCCCATAAACTAAGGAGAACGATGTATTTTTTGTAGCTGTCTGAATCGTGGTGCGATATGCCCATAAGCACTCGCCATGCTTTTCATCCCAGTCACGTTTGTTTGAAGACACGAACTTTTTGAGGAGCTTGATTATGGTTTTGTTGAAAGCTTCAGCCAGACCATTAGCCGATGGGTTATATGCCGTCGAGGCCATGTTCTAAATCCGATTCTTGTCACAAAATTGATAAAAAAATGTGGCTTACGAACTGTGGACCATTGTCGTGAATAATCCTCCGGGGCAGTCCAAAGTGGTAGATGACGTGATGTTTTATGAAGCTAATCACGTTTGACGTCTTTACCTCTGCAAACGAAACAATTTCCGCCCATTTGGAGAAGTAATCGGTGATTGGAAGTATGAACCGATGCCCCCTAGACGACGGTGGGGTGATTGGCCCAATGATGTCCATTCCCCATGCTTTAAATGGCCAAGAGACCACTGTTGGGCACAAGAATTCGGATGACGGATGTATAAAATCTGTGTGGATCTGGCAAGCCTTACACTTCTTTGCAGAATCAACTGCATCTGCTACCATTGTGGGCCAGTAATAACCCATCCGGCGGAGGCGATCTTACAATTTTGGGCTAGGTTGGTGAGCCCCGCAAGTGCCATCGTGAGCCTCGTGTAAGGCTTCTTTGGCTTCTGCATTTGACAGGCATCTTAATAGTAGCCCATCGTAGGATCGTCGATATAACATTTTCGTCTCTGTATCATAGAAGAATTTGAGAGAGCGTCTTCTGATTTAAGTTGCTTCCTTCACATTCTCTGGCAGAATTTTGTAGACTGCAAAGTCGATGAGCGGGCGTCTCCAGTCTTATATGCCATTAGTTATCTAGGTGGAGTAACTCGTACCTAGTTAAACATTGTTCTTGGGACAGACCAGCTCATGGCCTATCACGTCGACTAGATGATGAGTATCATTTGGAAGTGCCAAGGAAGCGGCAAGGCCTGCTAGGGCATCGACTTCGATATTTTGGAGCCTAGGAACATGCTCTATAAAGAACCCTTCTAAGGTTGCAATGATGGCAATTGTTGTCTGATAGTAGGGAATCAGATCCTCGTTGCGAACCTCATAAGAGCCTCGGATCTGGTTAACAACCAACTGCGAGTCTCCATACGCTTCTCGGTACTTGATCCCCACTTCTTTTGCGAGTTGGAGTCCGACGACTAGAGCGTTATATTCGTCTACGTTGTCTGAACAGGGTTTTGTAAGAGAATACGCCCGATTGACTACTAGTCCAGAGGGAGAAATTAACACCACCCCGACTCCAACGACGATATCACCTTATGGCCCCGTTCTTGAAGTACCGTCAAAGAACATTCGCCAAATGGCATCATGTGAAGTCATGTTTGAAGCGACGACTTCGTCGGGGATTTTTTTATAAATTCTGGCTATTTCTAAGCCTGGATGGGCTGCTAAAAAGTCGGCCAGGTCTTGTCCTTTGACAGCCTTTTGTGAAACAAAAACCATGTCGTAGGGGGATAACAGTATCGCCCAGGTGGCTAGACGAGAACTGAGTGCGCCTGGTTTGGTCATGAGAACCCTAAGAGGATTAACTCGTGAGACAACATGGATGGTCTGCCCTGTCACATAGTGTCGTGTTTTCTGAATGGCGAACACTAGGACAATGTACTTCTTCTCCACGGCGGTGTGCCTATGTTTCGGTCCTACATCATCCGGCTGAGATAGTAAATAGCTTGTTCATGTCCCGCGTCATTATTTTGTGCTAGCAAAGCACCGAGGGAGTGATCTATCGCCTGTACATAGAGTAGGAAGGGCTTTCCGGTGACCGGGGCTACCAGAACTGGCAGATTTGTCAGGTATTCCTTAATGTCGTCAAATGCACGCTGACATTCCTCGTTCTATACGAAAGATATACCTTTCCTCATGAGTTGAGTGAAGGGTTGACATCGTCCTGAGAGGTTAGATATGAACCTCCTGATGTAGGCTAGTCTTCCCTGAAGGCCGCGGAGTTCACGGAGGTTCCTTGGTGGACTCATCTCCAGGATTGCTTTTGTTTTATCAGAGTCTATGTGAATGCCCCGAGAAGTAATGATAAATCCCAAGAACTTTCCGCTAGACACGCCCAGGAAAGACTTGGTGGGATTCATCTTCAGATTGTGCGCTCTCATGAGGTCAAACACTATTCTCAAATCATATAATTGATCATTTTTGGAGCGGCTTTTGACGGCGATGTCATCAACGTAACACTCCACCGTCTTGCACAAGTGATCTCTGAAGATGACGTTCATATCATATTGATATGTAGCACCGGCATTCTTCAGTCCGAAGGGCATGACCGTATAACAATACACGCCGATCGGTGTTCGGAATGACGTATGCTTCTCATCATCAGGAGATATTTTGATTTGATTGCATTCTGAAAAGCCATCCATAAAGGACATGCGCTCGAAGCCATACGCATTATCGATCATTATGTCGGTGATCGGAAGAGGGAATTCATCCTTAGGGCATGCCGTATTCAGATTGTGGAAGTCGATGCAAATTTGGATCTTTTCGTTCTTCTTGATGACTGGTACTATGTTGGCTATCCAGTCTGGATGATGCTCTTCATGAATGAAACTGCTAGCTATAAGCTTGTTTACTTCTGCTTCAATGGAGTTCATGATGTCTGGACGAAACTGCCGCTGCTGTTGTTTGACTGGTTTTGTGTCCGGATAAATGTTGAGCATATAAAGTGCGATCTCGGGATTTAGCCCTGGCATGTCTTGATAGCTCCAGGCAAAGACGTCGATGTATTCTCTGACGAGTTGCAACAACGACTCCCGCTCGCTGCCTGTCAGGCTTTTACTGACGAAGATTGGCTTTGGAGAGGATTCATCACCGAGGTTAACTTGCATGACCTCATCTTCAGTAGGAGGGTCTCATAGTTCGAAGCGCTTCTCCCATTGTGCATCCGGTTGTTGGACCCATGGCTCCAACTCAAGTGGTTCAAGTAGGTCTTCGTCTCCCTCTTCAATATCAGCGGATGTCATGTTGACAGATAATGTATGTCTGAATATATCTCCAATGCTGCTATCGGAGTCATAAGTGGGTGACTCGGACGAATGAGAGTGCCACTTGCATTCTTCATTGGAACTCTCGGGCGTTGTTGCTGGTGTAACTTATCCGAGGCCGTGTTTGGATTTGTGATAATAGTCCTGAGGTCTCCCAGCCGGTGCTGACAGCTGTAGAGGCAATCGCCGACCGTTGTCGTAATTCAGACCCGGGGTAGTCTCTATGTCGTACCCCTGCTTTTGCATGAAGTACTTGGCTTGAGGACTATACAGGTAGAGCAATAATCTTTCAGCGTCGGGTCCGAGATCGAACTCTTGTGGCGTAAAAGATTGAAGACCCTCTTTTTCAGCCAAAGATGATCGTGTGATCCCATCCTCTTCTGTCTGGGACCAAGAAGTAAGCATCTTTAATGGGAGCAAGTTGATTTGGGGTATGGACGGTTATCACCTACGTGTACATGCTAACGTCTAGACAGTCCCGTGCAGCATACATTAGATTAAGCTTATCATACTCAGAATAGTCTAACGGCAGCCTCTTATTGATGAAATAAGGAATTTTGTCCACATGGATTACATCATCAGGAGAGGGGCTATCCACCTGTGTAACCAGGTATTTGGCGAGTTCTACGTCCTCTTCGGCTACCCCCTGCGAGCTCAGAGGTTGGGATGCTGTCTTGGGCAACTTGACCACCAAGGGTTCAACTTGTGGTATTGACTTGCCTGAGGGTATTGGATCGACACTTGGTTGTCGACTCGTCTTGGAAAGACGGATGAAAATTGGCTCAGCAAGGGACTTTGTGTCTTCCGGTTGCCTTTGAGTGGATTTTGGCAATCGGATCACCATCGGCGTTACAGAGGGCCTCGCATCTTTTTGTTGCCTTTGATTGGATTTCGGCAATCGGATCACCATCGGCCCTATGACAGGTTTCAGCTCCTGGCTGGATCTCGGAAGCCGGATGACCATTGGTTCCAACTGCACAGGTGAGGCAGGAGAACCGAGCACCTCTTTATGCAAAGTTACGACGAGGGGTGCGGCCTTGCCCGGTTTACGGGCCTGGAGATGAATTCTCAAGGGTTCCTCTGGCCCTGTGATGGCCTCTATTTCGTCAGTTATATGTTTCTTGGATTCGTCATATAGACAAGCCTCTGAAGAGTAATAGGATTCAAGCCCTTTAAAGGGATCGATGTCGGCGAATTCAGTCTTCACGAAGCCGTGCTTACTGACATACTTGAAGCACTGGTGAAGGGTGGATGGCACGATCATATAATCATGTATCCATGGACGTCCCAGGAGGATGTTGTAGGACGTGTCTGCATCTATGACGTAGCAGGTAACCTCCATCTTCAGGTCACCAATCTGACATTTCAATCGGATCTTCCCTAGGGGATAGCTCCTTCCCGAGTTGAAACCGCTAATGGCAGTATTGGTCGCTGCTAGCCGGTGCATAGGGATGTCCATAAGTTGGAGCAAGCTTTTCGAGATAATGCTTATCGACAAGCTAGGGTCGATATGCATCCGATCCATCTTGATGTCGCCTATGTATCCAGTGTAGTACAAGGGGCGATCATGCAAGTTAGAATTGATCAACATGTCCTGTGGGCTAAATATGATGTTGGGCATTGCATTTGTGCCAATGCTACCCTGTAGATCTGCTGACGGGTCTTCCCCTGGAGGCTTGACCTGGGCTAAGTAGGCGTCAACATTTTGGAGTGCTTCGATCAATGCGACACAAAGATCCTTGGAGAGCCTTAGGAGCTCGTATAACGATAACTTTGCTGGCGTATTAGCCAATTGTGCTAATATGTCAAAGTTGTAAGGTTTCTCCAACCCCTGAGGTGCATCGTTACGGTGTGGCCTGTCGAAGCTGGTTTCCTTTGGCTTGGACTTATCTGCCGGTAGAGGCTGAGGCGGCCTTGGAATATCTGAGACAGGCAACAATGCCAACTGAGGGTCTTCGACTGAACTGCCTAGTGTGGGCTGGACTTGTGCTCTAGACCGGGTAACAACGACTGTCACTTCCTCAACTTCGGCTAAAATTGTATGGCAGGATGTAGACTTCCTGCCCTTCTTCTTGTTGGTAGGAGATGACACCGCCTCGGTAACTTCGGGCATTAAGTTCGGGTGCACCCACATGATCTCTCCTCGCGAAGTGGTGAGAGGTATCAGTCCAGATGTCTGGTTCCGGACGGGTGAAAGATTGGTAACCTCCATCGTCGCCCGAGGGACAGGTGTTACCCCGTCTGGAGTGCTTGTTGGAGGGAAGTCGTCGAACTGAATTGACACCATGTTCGCCACCATGGTAACCTCTTCAAAGTCTATCGACAGAGCTTTGGAGTCGATAAGACTCTGGATGTACCGCTTTAATTGGAAGCAGTCATGAGTGGAATGATGGACATAGCGGTGGAAGTGACAATATTTTGGGTCCTCTATTTTTGTCGCTTGGGGCTCGCGCCTTGGTGGAGGGAGCTGGATCCTACCCCCTTACAAGAGCATATCGAAGATAGGTTTGGCGTTACTATCTTCAAATGAGTAATTCACCTTAGGCCATTGACCCTCCGCCTATTTTTTTTCAGGCTTCTTGGTCGCATCGGCGACCATGGCCTGTTTGCCTTTATTGTCCCGGTTGGAGGTGCCGCCACTGTTGTTATTACTGGAGGTGGAACCAGGACGTTTGCCCTTATCCTCTCCATCTAGGATGTGTAATCCCATCTGGCGAGCCTTCTTCAATTTTTCCTCCGTATTGGTAGCACTTATGATGAAGGTCGTCCAATCCCTGAACTGATCGTCGCCCATCCAGAGGCTAAATGCGGGGAACAACTTCTTCTGGCATATTTCAATCAAGGAGCTCTCGGGATTGCCTTGGGGCAATCTCATTACGGTTTGGCAGAAAACTCAATATACTTCTTTGTTAGCTCCCTCTCTCCTTGAACGACGTCCATGAGAGATGACATTGTCACATCATGCCCCACTTCGTAGAACCTCTCCAGGAACATATGCTTGAAGCCGTCAAAAGAATGGATACAGTTGTCGGGAAGGTTGCGGTACCAGTCGAACGCAATCCCATCCAAGGCTCCGATGAATAATCGTATGAGGATGGCGTCACTATGCGGCAAGTGGTCGGTTGTGACCTCAAAGTAAGTCATGTACCAACTAGCAGTGGTCTTCCCGTTATACGAATCGATATAAAACGGCTTGTACCGTGGTGGAAAAGGCACATCTCTCATTGCAACGGGATACGGCTGCCGTATTCTGAGATCCCGAGAGGAGTCTTGTCACGACTCGCACCCACTGTGAGGGTACGAGAACGTAACAACGCCCAGCCTACGCCGCAGTGTCGGCGGTAGAACGCTGTCCTAGGTCAATCATCTAACAATATAAAGGTACCTGTACAGTATATACACTCCGAATGGAGGTGACATAACCATATACAGTCTCAATCACATCTAAGGCAGAATGATGAAAATAAAAGATAGATAGATAACTGCTGGAATAAAGATCCACAGAATACAATCAGAGAGAGAGTCTAAGTATCTACTGCCATACAAACAGAACATCTAACTCAAATACAAGTCTCTAATACTGAAAATGAAAGAATATATACAATCAGATCTCAGAAGACAGAAATAGTAAAACCTAGACTAGGTTCCTCAGTCTCTAAGCTAGTGGATCAGGCTGGAAATCTGGGTCACACATGTCATCTACAGCTGTCCCATAGTAGGTGTCTATGCAGGCCTCCTCCTCATCCTCTGTAATATTTTCAACAGGTCCAGTCAGGACGGGAGCGAGCACAAAACATCTCACGCAGTTCATATCGAGTTAGGAAATATAAAGCATGCAATAGAGTAAAGTACATGAAACGCTGAAAGAAGAAGATATATGAAAAACAGTAGAGATTTAATAACAGAAAATATCTAAATACGATAAGTAAGAACTGTAAGAACATGTGATTTTAGAGTACAATCTGGTTATGTAAACGGGCTAGGAAAATGCAATGGTAACTCCATTGTACGTGGGTGTACAATAGACATATACAATAGTTATACAATGTTGTACAATAGGATTTGAGTACATAACCAATTCTACTCCCCCTCTCCAATCAATACACAAGGATCTACTCCAGTTACGTTATCTTATACAATAGTGTACAATGTTATACAATGGATGTACAATGTTATACAATAGTGTACAATGGTCTATCCCTGGGGCTCATGTGATAATGAGAGTACAATATGCACAATGAGTATACAAGGATATGGGTATTCAATAAATACAATATGGAAGTGAAACGCACGTCACAATATGTATTTAGTGAATACAAGGAGATAACATCTCAAAAGGAGATCCATATAGTACCAATCCGTGATAACAATCGTGTCAGCATCAAGTACAGTAATCTAGAGCAAGAATATAAATCCATACAAGTATGAAACGGTCAGAGAATGTACTCGCCTGATAGCCTGAGTGTCTGAAGAGAATATACTGTCCGAGGAGGGGTGTCTGTCTCCTATAGAACAGCACAAGTCACAACAAGTCTAAAATGGTAAACTGAAGTTCTACTATGCATTCTACATGATTCTAAGTCAATCTAGGCCAAAGTCAACTCCGGGTCAACCTTGGTCAACTCTAGAAGTCAAACTAGGTCAAACTAGGTCTAACCAAGTCTAAACTAGTCTACCCTAGCAAGTATACACCATACAAATCTATAAGACAACTCATGTGCATATTTACCATATGCTAAGACCATACAAGGATGCCATAGGCCCTCATAGGCAATACACATGCAATCTATATATTCATATACACACTATACATATAGGCTCTTCCTATAGGTTTAGAAATATGAACTCACACACACACAAACTCAACATAAGGCCACAACCACACAAAACATATATAACTCTCATACATATAATACTTATCTAAACTCACATACAATACATATATATATAGGCTCCTCACACAACTCACCTACATACCCATATCTAGATACACTCACATATCCTATAGCTTACTCACAAACTCATAACACCCATACACAGGCATATACAATAGGACAGATTGGAGGCTGCAAAGGCTTGGTTTTGGGCTGCCAATGAGGCTGAAAGGGACAGGAATTTGGAAAGTACTTGGGGCTGAATTTAGGGGGGGTTAAACATGGGCTGTGATGGGTATTATAGGACTAAGTTTTAGGAGCAAGAGGGACAGGTTTTTAGAGTGGTTTTAATAGGCTGTTTAGTGGGGTTCATGAGAATGTTTTGAACTGAAATTGGACAGCCATAAAGGCATGTATGGGGGCAAATATGGGTCTGCACTAGAGGGTGTTTTCAGGCTAGCATGGTACAATGACAATCCCAATTAATAACAGTTTACACAACCATTTAAAACAGTCCATAAACAAGGGACAGGAATTTGTGTTGTGTGTGACAGTGAAGAAAAGGAATAGAGTCAATTCAGTAAAAGGAGAAAAGGTAAATCAATTCTGCTCTATTATCAGTGTAAGAAATCAAATTAAAATACAAGGAAGGGAAATTATAGCCATCTATAACATATGTGTGTGTAATGGTGTGTCTATTCTCAGGTTTTCTAGTTCCAGGAACTAAGAAAACCTGAGAGCAACATGGTTCAGTTTTTCAGGTTTAAACTAGTGGAAAATCTCAGGAATTACATTATAGGAAATCTCAGAATTACAACATATATATATATATACTCAAGAATTAACACATTTCAGGTTAAAGAACTAAATCTCAGATTAAGGAATTTAAAACAGTGCAATAGGGAAGGCAGTGTAGACTAGAGTCTAAGGTTAAAACAGTGTCTCAGAAATTTGAAGATCAATCTCAGGTTTTACCAAGAATAGTGGAATGGTGTCTATGTACATGAGTGAATCATAGACTTAGTTTTAACAATGGCACTGATCTCATATTTCCAGTTTCAGGACATTCAGTCTCAGGTTCACATATATTCAATATACATTCAGATTTAGATTATGAAAGGGAAAGGAAATCAACATCATAGTATTCAGAAATCTGAACCAAACTACTCCCCACATTTCTCAACTCCAATTCGAAATCAACAAGACACCAAATCAAACCAAATAACCTTTGAACTTCCCTTCAACCAAAAAAAAAACTATACTTGCATTTAAACTTAGTTAATCATGGATTATAACATGTAATGATCAAAATCAGTTGAAACATACTCAAAACAGTAACTTGAACATTTTCTCAGGTTAATAAATAATAATTCTCAGGTTTATGTATAGAGATAACAGGAAATCAAGAGAGGGAAAATCAGTTCATAAAATTCCCCTCAATACACAAGAACTGGTAAAACATTGCACATCTATTCAATCCCCACTTCAGTTCAAACCCAATTTCAAATGAAATGTTGCATTTAACCCAAATCAACAGCTATGTGGGGATATTAAAATTAGTGAGGATCACCAATCAATGAAGAAGGGTTAGCAAAGGAGAGGTACTGATACTTGGTGTGTATCAGAACCAGTGCTGTGCAACTGTTAACCCATTCGAATCCTCAAGATTCATATCAAGACTTAAACCAATCATGTAAACCTAATTAACCCTAGATAATACATCACATTTAGAATCTAAACAACAATTTAAACACAGTTAAAAGCATTCAAATCGAAATAACAAACAGAAAGCAAAAACTGACACTGAACCACACAGTGCAAATTCAGTGCACAGGCAATATCGTGTCCGACACGACACGAGGGGTCGAACCACTAGGGGGACCCCGTGTCAGTCGTGGACACAGCACGTGTGTCGAAACTCGTGGGTCGAGGCGCTGTGTGCACAGAGCAGTGCTGCCCGAGTAGCAGGGCATGCCACCTGCCCGTGCACGCGTGTGCACGACCGCGTGTACGTGTCCAAAACTGACACGACACGACACGAAGACGTGTTCAGAACACAAGAAATGCACAAGCAAGGTCAAATCCAAATTTCTTATTCAAACACAATCCTAAAATTAGGTCGAAATGTCCTTTGAGGCATTTCACCAAACACCTACGCACATGGGTTGATACGCGTCCGATATGGACACGAAACCTATGGGGCTCGACACAAAACCAATGCAACCACTTAGGGGACTCCTAGGGCTTCCTGAATATGTAAGCAAATCGAAATTTCATGGAGAGATGAGGAATTTACCTATTGTTGAACTTTCCAATAAAACCCCTATTCAAAGCTCTTCTCCTTGATGTCCCAATCCACCAATATCACCACAAACTGAAATAAAACTCCAACAACAGCAAGTATACCGGTGTTAGAACCCATTGCAACTAATTTGGGGATTTTAGGACCTAAAATGAATTTATGGTGAATTAATGAAGACAAGAACTCACCTCCTTCTAAACTTGAGCTTTCCTAAAAGAGGCAACCCTAAACTAAGAGAGTATTTATAGGGTGGTGTTCCCAAGGAGGATATGGTGGCTGGCCACTAAGGCTTAGGGTTAGGGTTTTGAAACTTGTCTTGGGCTTTGGGCCTAGTTATTAAACAAATGACTTAAAAGTCACAAGTCATGGCTTGTGGTCAAAACTTCCCATTCAAAACTCAATACCCTCAAATGTTTTGCACTAACTAGAGTATGGTTGACCTAACTTAACCTAGGATCTCATATCTAGTCAAGTCCCACCTAACTAGGGTTAGGTCACAAGTCATAGTTAGTCAAAGTCAACCTAGTCAACCTTCAATCAAACAATTCCAAAATAAATTCTAAAAATTCCAATAAATTTTAAAATGACCAAAATATCCTCTAGGCTAAAATATACCAATCAAATATCCTAATCACAATGACTAGGCTCTAGGTCAACAGTCTAAGGCTACACTAGTCAATGCACCAAAATCACAAGTCATGATTTAAATGGTTTAAAATGATTAAAAATTACCAAAAATCATATTATTAAATATATATCATAATTAAATAAATTAAAATACAAAATTTCAAAATTACCCTCATTTTAGAAAACTGGGTGTTACAAGTCTACCCACCTTAGAAGAATTTCGTCCTCGAAATTAAAATGGTAGTAGTCCTTCTAGGTCAAACACCCCACAATCAGAGTCTCAAACATACCGTCAGATAATCATATGCGTCTGTCCAAAACTATGATACTCAGAATCTCTGTCATGCCAGTGAGCAAGGCTACGATAATCACAGAATCCTCAACTATGGTACATACCTCTAGAATTGTGGTATTTAAAATTTTCGCATTGCCGCGCGCTTGGCAGTGAAAACCTTAAATTCCCACACCCGAGAAATACGTCCATAATTCGACTATATGTCCTCACTATGCCTGCTAGCATGACCCTAGAGGATTCTAAATTCTCATAATCGAGGCGACCTAGCCCATACGACTTATCTCAGAAGAAAATTAAATCATAAGAAACACCAGATCGAACTTATCAACAATGAAGCAGCAGATAGGAATAGATGGAACTGAATTTTCAAGATAGGAATTGCATAATTGAATCAAGAACGGAACCTGCAACTAGATCTCCAATGGCCTGAGCATCCTCGGCTGTTATGGCGAAAGCTCGCCCTGGCTGGCCTCCCCTGGCCTGCTGCTGATACTGTACAAATCTCTGCTGCTGATGCTGCATGAATCGCTGCTGCTGAGAGAAACCGAAAATGAAAGAAAAAGTCTCTGTACAGACGGAGGTACACCTCCAATGTAGCAGAAACGCCAACCTGAGTCGGCACAACAAAAGCTGCGGTCTTGAGGCCCTAATGAACAGGACGAGAGGTGGCCAGCCTCTCGATAGTATCCCCCGAACCGAAGCGATGAGATCGTGTCTTTATAACCATCATTAAGACAGATCAAAACAAGAAGCAATTTCTGAGAATGAAGCAAAAATTCAAGGAGAACAGTTTATATTCAAGGGAAGTCAATAAGCAACAATTTTAGACAAAAGGAATCGGATTAAGAGTTTTTCCTAATGTGATTGAGTACCTCCAAAAATATCCTAATCCTACTGCAGGCTATAGTGATACTCTAGTTCGAATACCACTACATAAACTCGACCTGCATGGGCCACCACTAAAAACGTGTCACGACCCGCACCCACTGTGAGGGTACGAGAACGTAACAACGCCCAGCCTACGCCGCAGTGTCGGCGGTAGAACGCTGTCCTAGGTCAATCATCTAACAATATAAAGGTACCTGTACAGTATATACACTCCGAATGGAGGTGACATAACCATATACAGTCTCAATCACATCTAAGGCAGAATGATGAAAATAAAAGATAGATAGATAACTGCTGGAATAAAGATCCACATAATACAATCAGAGAGAGAGTCTAAGTATCTACTGCCATACAAACAGAACATCTAACTCAAATACAAGTCTCTAATACTGAAAATGAAAGAATATATACAATCAGATCTCAGAAGACAGAAATAGTAAAACCTAGACTAGGTGCCTCAGTCTCTAAGCTAGTGGATCAGGCTGGAAATCTGGGTCACACATGTCATCTACAGCTGTCCCATAGTAGGTGTCTATGCAGGCCTCCTCCTCATCCTCTGTAATATTTTCAACAGGTCCAGTCAGGACGGGAGCGAGCACAAAATATCTCACGCAGTTCATATCGAGTTAGGAAATATAAAGCATGCAATAGAGTAAAGTACATGAAACGCTGAAAGAAGAAGATATATGAAAAACAGTAGAGATTTAATAACAGAAAATATCTAAATACGATAAGTAAGAACTGTAAGAACATGTGATTTTAGAGTACAATCTGGTTATGTAAACGGGCTAGGAAAATGCAATGGTAACTCCATTGTACGTGGGTGTACAATAGACATATACAATAGTTATACAATGTTGTACAATAGGATTTGAGTACATAACCAATTCTACTCCCCCTCCCCAATCAATACACAAGGTTCTACTCCAGTTACGTTATCTTATACAATAGTGTACAATGTTATACAATGGATGTACAATGTTATATAATAGTGTACAATGGTCTATCCCTGGGGCTTATGTGATAATGAGAGTACAATATGCACAATGAGTATACAAGGATATGGGTATTCAATAAATACAATATGGAAGTGAAACGCACGTCACAATATGTATTTAGTGAATACAAGGAGATAACATCTCAAAAGGAGATCCATATAGTACCAATCCGTGATAACAATCGTGTCAGCATCAAGTACAGTAATCTAGAGCAAGAATGTAAATCCATACAAGTATGAAACGGTCAAAGAATGTACTCGCCTGATAGCCTGAGTGTCTGAAGAGAATATACTGTCCGAGGAGGGGTGTCTGTCTCCTATAGAACAGCACAAGTCACAACAAGTCTAAAATGGTAAACTGAAGTTCTACTATGCATTCTACATGATTCTAAGTCAATCTAGGCCAAAGTCAACTCCGGGTCAACCTTGGTCAACTCTAGAAGTCAAACTAGGTCAAACTAGGTCTAACCAAGTCTAAACTAGTCTACCCTAGCAAGTATACACCATACAAATCTATAAGACCACTCATGTGCATATTTACCATATGCTAAGACCATACAAGGATGCCATAGGCCCTCATAGGCAATACACATGCAATCTATATATTCATATACACACTATACATATAGGCTCTTCCTATAGGTTTAGAAATATGAACTCACACACACACAAACTCAACATAAGGCCACAACCACACAAAACATATATAACTCTCATACATATAATACTTATCTAAACTCACATACAATACATATATATATAGGCTCCTCACACAACTCACCTACATACCCACATCAAGATACACTCACATATCCTATAGCTTACTCACAAACTCATAACACCCATACACAGGCATATACAATAGGACAGATTGGAGGCAGCAAAGGCTTGGTTTTGGGCTGCCAATGAGGCTGAAAGGGACAGGAATTTGGAAAGTACTTGGGGCTGAATTTAGGGGGGGTTAAACATGGGCTGTGATGGGTATTATAGGACTGAGTTTTAGGAGCAAGAGGGACAGGTTTTTAGAGTGGTTTTAATAGGCTGTTTAGTGGGGTTCATGAGAATGTTTTGAACTGAAATTGGACAGCCATAAAGGCATGTATGGAGGCAAATATGGGTCTGCACTAGAGGGTGTTTTCAGGCTAGCTTGGTACAATGACAATCCCAATTAATAACAGTTTACACAACCATTTAAAACAGTCCATAAACAAGGGACAGGAATTTGTGTTGTGTGTGACAGTGAAGAAAAGGAATAGAGTCAATTCAGTAAAAGGAGAAAAGGTAAATCAATTCTGCTCTATTATCAGTGTAAGAAATCAAATTAAAATACAAGGAAGGGAAATTATAGCCATCTATAACATATGTGTGTGTAATGGTGTGTCTATTCTCAGGTTTTCTAGTTCCAGGAACTAAGAAAACCTGAGAGCAACATGGTTCAGTTTTTCAGGTTTAAACTAGTGGAAAATCTCAGGAATTACATTATAGGAAATCTCAGAATTACAACATATATATATATATATATATATATATATATATATATATATATACTCAAGAATTAACACATTTCAGGTTAAAGAACTAAATCTCAGATTAAGGAATTTAAAACAGTGCAATAGGGAAGGCAGTGTAGACTAGAGTCTAAGGTTAAAACAGTGTCTCAGAAATTTGAAGATCAATCTCAGGTTTTACCAAGAATAGTGGAATGGTGTCTATGTACATGAGTGAATCATAGACTTAGTTTTAACAATGGCACTGATCTCATATTTCCAGTTTCAGGACATTCAGTCTCAGGTTCACATATATTCAATATACATTCAGATTTAGATTATGAAAGGGAAAGGAAATCAACATCATAGTATTCAGAAATCTAAACCAAACTACTCCCCACATTTCTCAACTCCAATTCGAAATCAATAAGACACCAAATCAAACCAAATAACCTTTGAACTTCCCTTCAACCAAAAAAAAACTATACTTGCATTTAAACTTAGTTAATCATGGATTATAACATGTAATGATCAAAATCAGTTGAAACATACTCAAAACAGTAACTTGAACATTTTCTCAGGTTAATAAATAATAATTCTCAGGTTTATGTATAGAGATAACAGGGAATCAAGAGAGGGAAAATCAGTTCATAAAATTCCCCTCAATACACAAGAACTGGTAAAACATTGCACATCTATTCAATCCCCACTTCAGTTCAAACCCAATTTCAAATGAAATGTTGCATTTAACCCAAATCAACAGCTATGTGGGGATATTAAAATCAGTGAGGATCACCAATCAATGAAGAAGGGTTAGCAAAGGAGAGGTACTGATACTTGGTGTGTATCAGAACCAGTGCTGTGCAACTGTTAACCCATTCGAATCCTCAAGATTTATATCAAGACTTAAACCAATCATGTAAACCTAATTAACCCTAGATAATACATCACATTTAGAATCTAAACAACAATTTAAACACAGTTAAAAGCATTCAAATCGAAATAACAAACAGAAAGCAAAAACTGACACTGAACCACACAGTGCAAATTCAGTGCACAGGCAATATCGTGTCCGACACGACACGAGGGGTCGAACCACTAGGGGGACCCCGTGTCAGTCGTAGACACAGCACGTGTGTCGAAACTCGTGGGTCGAGGCGCTGTGTGCACAGAGCAGTGCTGCCCGAGTAGCAGGGCATGCCACCTGCCCGTGCACGCGTGTGCACGACCGCGTGTACGTGTCCAAAACCGACACGACACGACATGAAGACGTGTTCAGAACACAAGAAATGCACAAGCAAGGTCAAATCCAAATTTCCTATTCAAACACAATCCTAAAATTAGGTCGAAATGTCCTTTGAGGCATTTCACCAAACACCTACGCACATGGGTTGATACGCGTCCGATATGGACACGAAACCTATGGGGCTCGACACAAAACCAATGCAACCACTTAGGGGACTCCTAGGGCTTCCTGAATATGTAAGCAAATCGAAATTTCATGGAGAGATGAGGAATTTACCTATTGTTGAACTTTCCAATAAAACCCCTATTCAAAGCTCTTCTCCTTGATGTCCCAATCCACCAATATCACCACAAACTGAAATAAAACTCCAACAACAGCAAGTATACCGGTGTTAGAACCCATTGCAACTGATTTGGGGATTTTAGGACCTAAAATGAATTTATGGTGAATTAATGAAGACAAGAACTCACCTCCTTCTAAACTTGAGCTTTCCTAAAAGAGGCAACCCTAAACTAAGAGAGTATTTATAGGGTGGTGTTCCCAAGGAGGATATGGTGGCTGGCTACTAAGGCTTAGGGTTAGGGTTTTGAAACTTGTCTTGGGCTTTGGGCCTAGTTATTAAACAAATGACTTAAAAGTCACAAGTCATGGCTTGTGGTCAAAACTTCCCATTCAAAACTCAATACCCTCAAATGTTTTGCACTAACTAGAGTATGGTTGACCTAACTTAACCTAGGATCTCATATCTAGTCAAGTCCCACCTAACTAGGGTTAGGTCACAAGTCATAGTTAGTCAAAGTCAACCTAGTCAACCTTCAATCAAACAATTCCAAAATAAATTCTAAAAATTCCAATAAATTTTAAAATGACCAAAATATCCCCTAGGCTAAAATATACCAATCAAATATCCTAATCACAATGACTAGGCTCTAGGTCAACAGTCTAAGGCTACACTAGTCAATGCACCAAAATCACAAGTCATGATTTAAATGGTTTAAAATGATTAAAAATTACCAAAAATCATATTATTAAATATATATCATAATTAAATAAATTAAAATACAAAATTTCAAAATTACCCTCATTTTAGAAAACTGGGTGTTACAAGTCTTGGGCATTGAACATTGCTCGAAGCTCCTGGACTTTCCTCCTTGCCTCCTTGGCTTCATCTGCAGCTGAAGGAATGGATGCCCCCAAAGGATCATCATCCAAAGGAGGGGCGGTCGTATTGGAGTCTGCGTTGACTGCGGGTCCCAAGCTTGTTTGTCCAGGAGTCCTAGTTGGTTGAGTTGGCAAGACAGCTTTGATTTCGTCTACTGACTTGACCAAGGACAAGAGCATAGCTTCAAGTACTTCTAGACGTTGTCGGTCAGTAGGCGCCTCATGATCATCGTCAGCCATAAAAATTATCCGTACATAGGTAGAGGTGGAAGGGACCGTAGCAGAGGTGCTCTCCGTGTCGTATTCTCGTACAGAGAAATCGTCAGAAAATATCAAAATATCATCTTCCTCGGACTCGGAAGGGGTGCTACCTCCTGTGCAGGAAGCCGCATCGTCTTGGCGAGGGTGGTCGTCCTGAGGGAAGTCCAAGTCAGTTGTATAATTTCGAGGAATCTGTACCCCCTGTGTATGCTCTTGGTACATCGGGTTGTCGTATATATTGAGGGGACTGCTACCCCCGGCTTCATCTACCCCCAGGGAGGTCGAGGATGCACCCCCATGTGTTGGAAGATTTTTTCTGGATCGAGTGCCTAGGTAGACACCCTCTGTGGCTGTCGGCAGCAACCCTCCAGATGAGAGTTTCTTTGCAGTACTGGCTGAGATTGCCGGGCTGGAAGAGCCTGTCTTCTTTCCCCCTTGCCAGAAGGAACCTTTCGAGTTGAATTACAAGAGGCAAAAGAAAACTCCTTGCCTCTTGGAATTTGCACCTGTTTCTCGAGTTTTTGTCGGACAGGTGCTGGCTGCTGCAGTCATTGGAAAACGGACTGCCGATCTTCAGGTGCTGCCGACTTGTTGCAACAGCAGTTGATGATGACTTGGGTGCAACGACTTTCCGAGAGGGACTCATCACATGCCAAGGTTGCCTCTTTGCATTTGTGAGTGATCACCTCACGCAAGTCGATAGCAGGCTGATCTACCTTTGCACCAAACTTGTGGACTCGGGTATCCTGAGCACACAGGTGCGTAGGTAACATGTTTGCTCCCTAATCCGAGGCTAGTAAAAGCACTCGCTCTCGATCATTGGAGGGAGACTTTAAAGACCTACCCTGTCCGTTTGCCCTAGGGGACTGGCCGCGGGTGGTTCTGTACAACTTTCTATCAGGAGCCCGTATAACAGTTAACGGTGCCCGCTGACGGTCAGTAGCTTGGACAGTTGACTGGGCTTGTTGGGCCCGCACTGTCCTGGACTCCTTCAACTTAGCGCCTGAAGGCGCATAGTAAGAAGAGTCCAGATTGGAATATTCTACATTCTCAATGGGCCACGTGGAGTCGGGTCCACCTGAGAGACGGTCGAACACAGAGCTTCTGACAGGGTCGCATGTGACACTCTGTCTAGGGCCAGGATCCGTATGGGCTATCTTCCTACGGCCAGAGTTGGCTGCCGCACGGGCCATCTTTCTGCGGCCAGAGTTGGCTGCCGCATGGGCTATCTTCCTGCGGTTAGAGTTGGCTGCCGCATGGGCTGTCTTCCTGCAGCTAGAGTTGACTGTCGTATGGGCCATCTACATGCGGCCATAGTTGGTTGCCGAATGGACAGACTGCCCATTTCTATTATGCGGCCTCTTCTTCGTCCGCATGGATTTTCCTTGTGCCCCAAAAATGCAACATCGTAGTATTTTCCTTTGCTGGATTTAGGGACAGTGGGGTCCTCTGCGGTCGAAAGCAAAGCCATAGGAGAGCTTCGATCACCGTCTTGGGCCGCAGAAGGAGCTTCTTCGAGAACTTGGTCGGGGGCAACAGTTTTGCGTGCTGACATCCTGCGAGTTCTTTTTGGGTTGGCTCGCTTCTGTGACGGGCTGGCGCTCCCTTCAGAGAGCATTTCTTCGAAGGTTTGTTGGTCAAAACGAACCACAAGCATTTGCTGCATAGAGCCGAGCTTGGATGCGTCGGATTGCGTCACCAGCTTCTCATCATAGGAGAAGGATATCCCCAGCAGAGTTGCCATCGTGTTTGCTATTAAATATCAAAGACAGGTATTACAGAAATACTGAAATTGATTGCAAACTCGCTTGTACAAAGAACATACTAGAAAGAAATCATAGGAAACAATCTAAGTACAATTATTTAGTTTTTGATTCTGAGGGTGACGGTGGAGGCTCGGGAAAGTGTATCAACTCTGCCTTACTCCTTGGACTATCCGACGTAGTCTTTAGCTCATGAAGAAATTGCCTTTTGAAGGTTGCCCATCTTTTACAGGGGTGTGGCACCCTGCTATTTATAGTGATATGTGTTTTGAGCCGCATAGGTGGCCTGTGGCCACGTGGCTAATCAGCATGTAAAGATCCTCTCTTTGGCTGCCAGCTAGCGATTTGTTGGGATTTTGTTGTAGCAAATCTGGGTGGTTGAGACTTGGTCAGCCTGCCACGTGTCCTATAGCAGGATAGGAATCATTTTGAGTCGCATGAGTCTCTCAGTTTTCGGCCATGTTGGGCCGCATACGACTCATGCGACTTATGTCGTAGTCTTCCTTAGTCCGCATGTAGCTTAAGGACTTTTAAGCCGCATAGATTCTATATATTGGGTCGCATAAAGCTCATGTGACTTAGGTTACAGTCACCCTTGGCCGCATGAAGCTCAGAGACTTTAGGGCCGTATATGTTTGAGCCGCATAAGGTTCATGCGGCTTGGGTAGCAATCCTTCTGGCCGCATGACTTTGTCTGATCACGTCTTATCTTTTTGTCAGAGTGTCAAAGCTGTCATTTTTGTCAGCTTTGAAAGAATTTGTCAGCTTTATCAGGCGGACTGACCAACTTGGCCGCATATCTTTCTTCTGCGGTTCGAATCAGTCTGGTTGCAGACGGGCCGTATAGGGTGCTGAATCTGTCATGCGGCTCTCCTTTATGCGGACCAGTTTGGCCCAAAGTATTTATGCGACAAATTGTGACCCGCATAAATCCTATATTTTCTATGCTTCTACAGTCCCACGGCATGTCCATACAATATATCTAAATATTTTACAAAATTGTACGAAAGAAAATTTGGTTGAACAAAGTTCAAGTAAGAACGGTTGGCTAAGTCGGGCTGGGCATATACACCAAGAGTTATGTCGACCTTAGAAAAGTCGAGTGCGGGATTCAAATTGTTTCTGGCGACAATGAGTTAGACTCGATTGAGTATACGAGATGACTATCGATAGGGGTGCCGTCCAACGATGTTATCATCGATGTGATATGGATGAGCGTGCTTGGGCTCGAACGAAAATCTGAAGTATGATTCAAAACTTGTTTCGAGGATTTGTTGAATGACTTCATCCCTGGGTGTTGTATGGGATAGCTTCGAGGATGTCGAACGATTGAGGATACAGGGTGCCAATGAGTCTATCAGCAAGCGTTGAATGTATGCAAAGCCTTAGATCGAGTATCATTGAGTAAGTTATAATCTTGAAGATGTCGATGAGTTGATTCGAACGGAATTAGAATCGACACGCACAAGATTGGAATTTTGCAAGTACGAAATGCAAGTGATAAGGAAAAAGATAGATTGAATCAAAGAAAAGTTAAGGTGTATGAACGGATGACTCGATCGGGGAAAAATGATATGAATCTTATGCAAAAAGTTAGCATGATTGGATGATAACTTGCATGAAAAGTATTGATTTTAGAAGTTACGCAATGACTCAAAGAAATTGGGATAGATGATGTTGCTCGATGATTGAGCTAGCATAGAACGGTACGACTTGAGGAAATATGTTGCTCGATGACTTAAGATAGTCGGAGGAATGTACATGATTTTAGATTTGAACGAATTGAAAATGTAGCTAGTTCGAGGAATGATGATCGAAATTGATCTTGAATATCGAAGAGATTATCCAGTTCGTACGATGACATCAATCGTACGACTCAAAATTCGTTGCAAATGAAGATCGTCAGGTTACGTATATCATCGATGGTATTGATGCATATCAAAGATCGATATGCGATAACTCGGGTGTACTCTGATTTGAGGAATGACGATCGTGCAAAATGTTATTGTTCCGATGGATGCCATGCTTAGAATTTTGATGAAATAAATGTTGGATGAAAATGATCGTGTCTTTACGGTTATGTCGATAACCATAATATTGACGTTCTTGTCTTGTGCGAGCACAACTCCAGCCTTGCCCATGCGTCACGTCGAATTTGGGGACGATCGTTTTACATGAGTGCAGACATGGTGATTCATGTTGCGGGAACGATCGAACTCGGGAAATCAAGATGTGGCAATTTGGATTGCTTCAACTTGTGGTTTGAGGCGAAGGTAGATTAGAGGATGATCAGACTTGTGATTGATGATTGAGTAAACTTGAGGAATAAGGACATCTAATCCGCATATCGAGAATGAATTAGTCTAAACTAAAAACAAGAGTTACGCTCCGATGAGAACGATGATTCCGCGGGAGCGTTGCACGGTGATTTCATGCCGACCGTGGATAATCGAACTCGCGTAAGATTGGGGCATGACATATTGTTAAAGTCAGACAACCTTGTGATCGATTATATGAATTGGGATAGATGACTTAAGGAATATGAAATGAGAATTATGGTTTAGCGACAAGTCGTGTCGTAGCGTGCTTGACTTGGAAGAAATAGATAGGGAGGATTATATCGAATATATTTTAAAAAATAGAATATGCAAGTTGCTTGTTGGATGAACGATATTGATATGTCGAGAAAATGGTTGAACATGACTCAGTGTAGGATGGCTTTGCTGAATGACTCAGACCCCTTGGACTAAGTATTGCAAGTGTGAATAGGAGATATATATGCTCGATATTTAGAAATCTGAGTGATACGAGCTTGGGTAAAAAATCCCGTACTATTAACTTGATTTAACCCGAAGATTGGGGTCAGTGTTGGCATTATTATTGGAAAACTATGATTCCAATCCTGACATTGATTTTAGCCTTGAGAGAGGGCCTAGCGGGTTAGGCGAGACGTCCTTGTTGCAAGAGTTAGCATTGGAATGATTGATCTTGAGGATTAGTATGGATGGATAGAATGATTCTAGAACATAAAAATACCCCTCACGAGACTCGGCTGACATGCATATATTTCAGGAACGCCTGAATATGTACATGATGCGACTCGAGTGAGAATGATGAATTCTCTACTACACGGCTTGGCTGAAATGCATGTATTTTGGGGATGCCTAAAATATGTGCACGATCTAACCAAGTGATACGTTGAATTCAAATGAGACTTGAGGAACGGAAAAGTATCGAGGATTATGAAATTGTGTTGCGAAGAAAAGATTGATAGTATTGCGAGCGTGGCTCGGATTGAAGAAATGCATAGGGGAGTGTGTACGAGAGTCGTTGGATCAAAGTGGTCTATAAGTAAGTACTCAGTTAGTTTCAAGGATGAAACTTTTTCTGAATGATGTATAATGTAGTGCCCCATCCCGCTCAGTCAATCGGAGGAATCGAAATGTCGACGGCGTTAGGACTTAGCCATACAACGGTTGCTCGAAGACTCGCTCAGGTGGGGCATTTCGGTGAACTTGTCTCATCTTATCCTTCACATAATAAATTGCATGTTTTCAACTTACACAAGTTAGGCTTGATAATAAAAGAGACGCATCAACATAGCTAAGAGAATAATCCCGACGAGTCGGATTGAGTTAGAACATAAAAAAGGGTCCCACAGTCTGCTTAGAAGTTTACTCAGCATGCTTTCAAAATGACACTCGATCCTTCATCCTGTGGCTTGGGAGAAGGACAAGTTGGTATTCGCCACAAAGCTAGAATTAGCCTAAGTTATAGGCGTCGTCCGCGTATATGTTTAATAAGCATGCACGGTCCCGTCGTCCAAGGCTTGGCATAGCCTTCGCCTGTCCCGTGGTTTAAGTCATATTGCACGACTTGTGGCATAAGTCTAGGCACCCAAAGATCTTGGTTGGTCAAGTCGACCGCATGCATAGCACGTTCCCTCGATGCAAGGCTTGGCATAGCCTTTGCTAGTCAAGTCGTGCACGAATACGATGGTCAAGAGTTTGGCTGGGCTATCGAAGTCATAGCAAGCACTGTCCCCTGTTGTCTGCAGTTGTCAAGTCATATAGTCCCATGAGAACAAGGCTCGTCATATAAAGTATGTGAGTTGAACGATAGTGTCACCTAGAGAACAAGTCAATCTAAGGCACGAGCCACGGTTGGTTTAGTGAAAAGCATGCTACGGACAAAGGAAGCACACGAGATCGGCCCCGTTAATTAGGAGTCTCGATAAGGAAGTTTACGAGATCAGTCCCGTACTTGGGAGTCTCGATAAGGAAGTACACGAGATCGTGACATACACGATTGCAACACCATTCTGGAGCCTAAGATTTGGCTATAGCAAGGACACGTGCTTCGGCATGAATGTGGTGTCGTCATCGAGTCGTCTTGAGTTAAGTCAGGAAGGGCCGTAAGGCAAGTTGGTTAAGTCCGGTTGATACTTGAAAGGCACGGCCTCGATCTTAAGGTACGATCAAGTCTATTTCCACGACCAGCACGAGTCGTCCCCTTGACACCATTGGCACGATAATGGTCTAGAGGCACATAAAATGAGTGGGTGTCTTGGCACAATCGAGTTTGCATGAGTTTATACTTGGTGACGCACTGCCTCGAATATACTGAACTCACGAAATGAGTATAGAACGACCCTGTCATTGTGTTGCCAAGTATGGGTAGGCCAAGGTGTCTCTATCCTAAAATTGATCCTAAGGCAAGACTAGAAAGACAATAAAAAGGGATTAAGCTGTATAAAGTAAATGAACGTGTCGGTTTTGTATAGGTGGGCGAGGAGCTCACTCCACCAGTACAGTTGAGTACTGACGTTCCATACAGTTTTCATGTGCATACACAGGTAGAAGCCCGATGGCGCGGAGCTCGCTTGGATGCGTCGAGGCACGGAGTTCCTTGGCGTTTCGAGGTGTGCGGCCGCATAGAGTCAGAACTTATATGAGACATAATGTATAGACATCGTCATTCCGCAGAATCTACCACTCGTCGCCTTGAAGCTTGTATTGAGAATGAGAGAGAGCAGAGTGACTTGTAATATGAGAGAAAAGTGAGCTTGAGAGACTTGTAATTTGGCCTCGTGCCTACATTGTAAATCTTTGTTCAATATCAATAAAAAAGAGTATTTTCGATGACTTGTGTTTTGCTTTAAATTTTTGATGCTGACTATACAATGTTTCTGCTTGAGACTTCTGTACGACGACCCCCGTCGCTTAACCTGTAATCGGCCGTTATTGTCACGCCCCGACCCGAAATCACCCGAATCATCATCCTCGCAGGGGGTATGATGCCGTACAAGCCTGGAGTTGCGCTCGTGCAAGGCAAGATGACAAGTTCTCAAATGGTTATCTTTGATATTGATATTAGCAACGAAAGAAAAACAGAGTATAAAAAATAATTTATCTTTATTGATATTCGAACTGAGATTACAAAGGCTTTCTATAGCCCAACAATATATGCCAGATTGGCTACAACACTCAGGTTCTCTCTTGCCCACAAAGGATTTCACCGTTCCATACATCATGCCTTATATATCCCGGCCGCATCAATTCTGTTGCAAGTCTGAGCGTCAATGCGATCGCACGCTTCAAACGCGATGGCATTTCATGCCTCTGCGCGATCAAGCAAAGCTTCGTCGTGAGCAATCCATTTCCTGCATCCTGCATGAAAGCTGGTGGGGGATCAGTACGTTCATCCTCGCATGTACTGACGAAAAGACCTTCCTTCTAAACCGATATTATAGTATTTATGTTCAATCATGCAACTTAGCTTATGATCTTGCTATATTCTCCTTAAGGTGGATTTCATGACATATTCGAAAGCATAAAGCATGTTATCATGGCAAACATGTTATTCGAATTGAATAGGTAAGCAGGTAAGCAATCTCGTGTTTGTTTCGTGGCACGACTTCTTACCAAGTCGATGCACTCGCCCTTGCACCGGCACAAGGTGAATACGCCCCATTCCTTCCATGTCTTGTTATAAGTGCTCTCTAAGCAGGATCTATGTACGCAGGATGCATACGTGCCTGCACTTTCAACCCATCGTTCCTTAACTATATGAAGGCCTTGGCGTATCCGTGCCAGAATGGACTAAAGGTGTTTCTCTTTATCTTTATCTTTTCCTTTCTTTTTTTTCTCTTTCTTTTCTTTTTTGAATTTGGGTAGCCCGACGCCTCTCGTAGTGGGTTATTGTCCCAGTTACGGAGATCTACCGTTGCATACCATCATTTGTGGCTTTTCATATCTCGCTAAGCGGTCGCTAATCATCTTACGGATGTGCGCTTATCAAAGATTATATCCCTCCTATGCCAAACGGTTCCGGTACCCTGGCGCAGCCCGTTCAGAGGGAACATTTCATGCATGGAAGATTATCTTAATTATCTCAAGTTCATTCCATTTGACCATACAATGTACTATTATTCAAACAACCAAGCATAGTCTTGAGTCCGAGACTCAGACTTTATCATCTTGTGTTTCTTCCGTTAACTTTCTATGTTCTTACATTTTATACTTCGTTTCAATGTTCAATGGCATCATGCCTCAACTCAATGTTCGTCAACCGAACGACCCAAAGGTCCTGAACACCTTTCGAGGCATCATGTCATATCTGACAGTTCCCTCACATTCATGCCACAACTGTATTCTTTCGCGACGAAGCCATCTTTTATGATCTTTTTGCACGTAGGCACGTTTCGATACATTTATCATCTTTCCTTCGCGTCGTGCACTTACTGCACACATCGAAGCCGTATTTCCATGTTCTATGCCTTAGTGTTCAATGTTCGTGGCTTGCATGCTAGGACGCTCGCCTATTGTCTTTCAATGTGTTAGCCTTTCTAACTTGTGCGCGAAGGCACAGAATGGCTCATGCACTAAGGCACTCGCCGAATACAGTTATCCCATGTTCTTGCGGCTTTCGCACCAAGGCGCTTGCTTTTGCGATATCCAATGTTCCATAGCGACTCGTACATTTGATGCATGTTTTATTTCAATTGTTCAAACTAGTGTTCGACACACACTATGATTTATCTTCCGATCGGACCACGCCCGTGGTGTCGATAGGTTAACTTAGCATATAATGATATATTCTGACTTAGGCATGAAGGAGTAAAAAGAAGAGTAAATCCTCCCACCTTGAGTCGATACGCCTTGTCGTTTTGTCGAACCGATGCGGTTCGCTTTCATAACTTTGTTGTACGGCCAACTCTCCTGACTTAGTCATTCGAGCATTTCGTGCTTCATTAAATTATACGTCCGATTTGGCTTACCGTGCCTGTCACCCCCGTTTTTTGTTTTACGTATTTTCAGTATACGTGTACGAAATTCTGACCCATATTATGACTTTTCTTAACTAGCCAATCTTGGTTTGATCTTGACTTGGTTTAATCTGGGTTGGTTCAACTTGGTTTGGCTTGGTTTGGATTGGTTTGAGATGAGAAGGGTTTTATATGAAAACCCAACTCCTATCTCTCTCTTCCATTATTTTATTTCTCTTCATCTTCATCATCTTCATCTTTTTCCTCCAACCTAAGGCAAGTACATCTTGCCAAATATTGGACAAATGTTATTTTGTTTGTTATAAACTCTTCCTTACATGATTCTAAGTATCGTTAGAACTTGGCATTTTTTATTTTGGTGGATAAATTTTGTAGATCTAAGCTTATAGCCATTTTGGTTTTCTTGAGTTTTGGTCTACTAAACTTCATTATTTTCAAGTTTTGATTGTTCTATGTTGTAGAGAATTCGATTTTACCCAAAATAGACCTTTTAAAAGTTAGATTTTGACTTGTTTTGAGGAAGTTATGGCCAAAATAAGATTTAAATATTTTCTAGTTCATCTATCCTGAATTTGGCAGGAACGATAAATAGTGCCGCAGGAATGAATAGTGTCGCATGGCTTGTATAGTGCCACATGGATAAATAGTACCGCAGGAATAAATAGTGCCGCATGGATGCATAGTGCCGCATGGCTTGCATAGTGCCACATGGATGAATAGTGCCACATGGCTTGCATAGTGCTGCATAGAGCATATTTTGGCTGTTTTTGTCTGTTTTATGTCCTATTTGGCTGATTTGTGGCTCGAATTTCTTCCAACTCCCAACATAAAAGTTGTAGATCTTTTCCTTGGCTTCAAGAATATGTTACTAATTATTTTATGCAAGTTTCTTTCATTTTTGATATGGAGCTTATGATTGTATTGCATGTTTTCTATCTTGGCCTAAATTGCGACGACCCTACTTAATAGCTTTATATTTCTTTAATAAATGAATCTCTTAACATGATTTGATAATATTGTACAATTAGAGAATGATTGTACCCCTCCCATACCCTTAACACTAGCACAGATTCAATTGGTGTCTTAGGCCAAGTAGTTACCTCATTTATTCCTTCTCATATGTTATGATGCAGCTTTTATCAAGCTCTATCTACAAGCTTTCTTACGTCTATGATTGCTTAACATGATAGTGACCCGTGGTGGGGCACTCATGATTTATATTTTCATTCATTTGCTTAACATGATAGTGACCCGTTGTGGTGCACTCATAATATGTCTTTCTTCTTTGCTTAACACGATAGTGACCCATTGCGGTGCACTCAAGTCACATGTCACTTCTTTGCTTAACATGATTGTGGCCCGTCGTGGCACACCCCTAACAAGTACTCTTAACATGATAGTGACCCGTCGTGGTGCACTCCAGGCAAGTAACATGATATGACAAGACATGAACCATGAATGTTGTTGCGACAACTTTATTGGCTTACAAGTAATGAATGATTTGGACACCGTAGGTGTTTTTCTTGAGTGTGTTTGTATAAGCTACATGTTCTGTATTGCATCATGTCTAGGACATGAATTCCTGATTTCCTACGGTCAGGGATTCATACTGAATCTGGCTAGGATTAATGACTAGATTGATCAAGTAGTTCATATAGAGAGGTATTCCGGCTACAAGCAATCCCGTTATCTGGGCACCTTCTCTGATGGACTTGTAGCCTGCCAACGAGTAGGGCACATTTCCAGCCCACTGTCATGTGGGGCACTTTATGAAACAAGTAATATTCACAATGATATGTGTTGCACCCCCAAGTCACTTAATAACTCTCTTAGGGTACATTTGTCCCCTGGATGATGTACCCACTATTATATGTACATGGGATACATTTGTCTCCTGGGCGATGTATCCGCTACAATTCTTGTAACTTGCGTCTGGATAACCTGGATAGTCTACAGGGCTTGTGGCCGTAGGGATACCTCGTTGCATCTCGCTAGTAACTAGGCTTGTGATAACCCTAGTTAGTTAAAGTATCAAGCCGTACTCATTGCTTGGCCGTGAATGATGGATGGAGTCAGTCCAGTCCAGTCTAGTTTCATCTAGGCAGTGTCCGTATGTTTATTTCAGTACACTATGGTTTATGCTTTACTTTCATCGATAAATGATTAGAGACTAAGTTCTATTCAGGAGAAGGGTTACAACCCCGGTCCTTGTTTGGTTTACGGGTTGTAACTTGGCTTCCAGAATGGTTCCTAAGTTAACTTATCAATTGTCGTTCTAATTAGTACTCACATGTTCTACATGATCCTACATGGTTCCTAATTAGTACTCACATGTTCCTAAGTCCACATATCATTGTCTTTCCATATAATTCTTACATGCTCACATGTTCAATTATCTCACAAGCTATACATGACTCCCTATGTCGGGTCGCCATGCTCTCATGACCCGGCTATACAAGTTCACATGTTCAATTGCTTTTACATATTCTCAAACTTCTGTTTACTTAACATGTCTACACTTTACATTATGTTGCACGATAATTACTTTATGCTCTAAGATGCTTACTTATTGTCCTCCTACGTTTGGGATAAGTGCATTAGTAGTGCACGAGTCTCGATCTGCTCTTACTCATTTGTATCTCTAATTGTCGATGTTAGTGATTGCTAGTTTTTAGTTCATAGTTTGGCTTCCTTTGTGGTACTTGCTATTGGGGGTCTGACCCCACTGGTTTTGTTTGGCCAGATCTGATAGAGAAGCCCAGAGGATCTTCTGCACCATCTACTCGACGGTGACCATCCAGAGCACCAGAGTACCCAAGTGGCTTTCTTATTTTATTCTCCCACTGGTTATGCATATTATTCTTTTGTGGCATTTAGCCTCCGAGCATGTGTTTAGCTCGTATTTTGGTCCTTGACATTTAGCCTACGGGCATAAACATGATGTGCGTATTCTAGACTGCAGCTAAAGCTATCATGTATGACTAACACTTTTGCTAGTTTCTCCATTTTGTATTACTAGCTTCATGATCATCCATGTATATATGGTTTAGGACACTTTACTATTGTATGTCTGATGATCATACTTCTTGTACCTTGTATAATTGCCTATGATTGAGATACATAGGATTATCTTAACCTAGGATTGACTATTGGCTTGTAGAAGTAACCCCCATGTCTTGATAGCTTATACGTAATTTCAGAGTACTTGTGTACTTTGGTATTGCGTAGCTGGCCATGTCCGTCCCTACTTGCCAGTATTTTGGTCTTGGGACGTGACATAGGTTTTAGTGGTGGCCCATGCAGGTCTGATTTTTCAGATATATGGGGGTTACTGATGTTTAGTTATCTCAATCACAATTATCCTTTATTGATATCCTTCGTATTATTCTCTACCTCTGATCCTTTGACCTGATATTTGCCTTAATCGTTGATCTCTCATATTTCCTCAATTTGATCCTTGTGTCCTTAAACTTTCAGGGACATTGTTCCTAATCCTTTCGATTACCTTATTTGGGTTCTGCCTATGGCAGGTCAGCAATCTTCTGTTAGGCCAGTTATGGAGGATCAGTCTCAGCATTCAGACGAAGAGTCTAGAGTTGACTCGAAGACAGAGATTTCAGTCCATCCCAATCAGCCAGCTTTGCCCGTACAATCAGCAGTCCGAGCAGAGGTAGTACCAGGTCAGCCCGATATACCTGCACTCACAGGGATTATCAAAGAAATGATGGAGTCACAACAACGACGAGATCTCGCTCTCCAGCAGAGTATCCAGATGTTGATAGACCATAGTGTGCAAGGAATACCCGAGAAACTTTAAGTCGGGGACTTGCAGTCAAAGGAAGTACAGGTTAGAGGCAGACAGTACCAGTCATCCAGCCCGTCAGCATATCGAACCCGACCTACTGTAGAGGCAGTACGAGAGCAAGGGCATGGAGCTAGAAGGACCGCATCCAGAACTGAAGGTCGTAAGAGGAACCATCCGTATGTACCAGGATTTTCACCCCGACGTCCATCACCAGTACTAGCAGACCATCCATATTAGAGCCAGGAGTTACCGGTCGTATGTTCCTTCTGTGGAAGGGAAGGGCACACTCATCTTGCCTGTCGGAGGGCTAACCATCTATGTTTAGCGTGCGGATCACCAGACCACCTGATAGAAATTTGTCCCCGGAGATGTCAAGGTGGATCATCATCTTTCCAGCCTTCCAACCAGCAGGCACCAGCGTTGGTTCAGCAGCAGCAAGCTCCAAGGCAGAGAAACTAGCAGCAGTATCAGACAGAACAAGCCTGTACCTATTATGGAAAGTTAGGGCATTTTAGATCAGTTTGTCGGACGGCCAATAGGCGATGCTTCCGCTGTGGAGCAGAGGACCATTCAATTAGCACTTGCGTATATCCGACATCCCGAGGAAGACCCTCTACACCAGATATACCCCTGCCATCCTTTCAGTCACCCCCGTCATCGCCTCTAGTAGTGGATGAGCAGCTAGGGCCAATACTAGATGTTCAACCATTGGCACAATACCCACCGCCATCGCGAGCTCAGAGGATCAGACAGCTCAGAGCACAGTTGCATGCACAGTACCAGGAGCAGCTCTAGTATTAGCACGAGGGTAATACCTTGGGAGTCTCAGATACCATCTTCATGGTCTTCTATCAGTTCTTCTCTTGGGATTTATGTTTCAGTGGCAGGCCAGGTAGTGGCGATATATCTTGGGTTCTTGCAGGCGACCTTATATTATATCCATGTATGGAATACAATGGTCGGCTTGATTTATTCGGTGAGTGAAGGCGAGTATCTTGTCTCCAACTCTTCTGTCTTCATAGTCGAGGCATGTGATAACTTTATTGGTATCGACTACGATGATACGTCCTGGGTAGAGTCCTGTCTTAGACTAAGTCATTGGTACCGACTTGCTTTGAGACTTAACCTTATCCATTTTGGAGTCAGCGTAGGCCAGCAAGGACGTTGTTCCCTACTCAACTATCTCAGGAGACATATTTATTCATATGCCTCCAGCCCTTCTTGATTGTGATTGCTTATTGCTTACGCATTTATTTATATTACAATTGCCTCTATTTACTTATATTCCATGATACATTTTATAGAGATGATTATGTTTTCTTGAGCTTTTGTTTTGGTTATCTTGCTTGACTAGCTTTAGGAAATTCCGAGGATGGAATTCTTTTAAGGTGGGTAGAGTTGTCACCCCGTTTTTTGTTTTACGTATTTTTAGTATACGTGTACGAAATTCTGACCCATATTGTGACTTGTCTTAACTAGCTAATCTTGGTTTGATCTTGACTTAGTTTAATCTGGGTTGGTTCAACTTGGTTTGGCTTGGTTTGGATTGGTTTGAGATGAGAAGGGTTTTATATGAAAACCCAACTCCTCTCTCTCTTCCATTATTTCATTTTTTTCATCTTCATCCTCTTCATCTTCTTCCTCCAACCTAAGGCAAGTACATCTTGCCAAATGTTGGATAAATGTTATTTTGTTTGTTCTAAACTCTTTCTTACATGATTCTAAGCATCGTTAGAACTTGGCATTTTTTTCATTTTGGTGGATAAATTTTGTAGATCTAAGTTTATAGCCTTTTCGATTTTCTTAGATTTTGATCTACTAAACTTCATTATTTTTAAGTTTTGATTGTTCTATGTTGTAGAGAATTCGATTTTACCCAAAATGGACATTTGAAAAGTTAGATTTTGACTTGTTTTGAGGATGTTATGGCCAAAATAAGATTTGGACATTTTCTAGTTCATCTGTCCTGAATTTGGCAGGGACGATGAATAGTACCGCATAAATAGTGCCGCAGGAATGAATAGCGTCGCATGGCTTGCATAGTACCGCATGGATGATTAGTACCGCAGGAATGAATAGTGCCACATGGATGCATAGTGCCGCATGGCTTGCATAGTGCCGCAGGCTTGCATAGTGCCGCATAGATGAATAGTGCCGCATGGCTAGCATAGTGCTACATAGAGCCTATTTTGAATGTTTTTGGTTATTTTATGTCCTATTTGGCTGATTTGTGGCCCGAATTTCTTCCAACTCTCAATATAAAAGTTGTAGATCTTTTCCTTGGCTTCAAGAATATGTTACCAACTATTTTATGCAAGTTTCTTTCATTTTTGATATGGAGCTTATGATTGCATTGCATGTTTTCTATCTTGGCCTAAATTGTGACGACCCTACTTAATAGCTTGATATTTCTTTAATAAATGAATCTCTTAACATGATTTGATAATATTGTACAATTCGAGAATGATTGTACCCCCTCCCATACCCTTAATACTAGCACAGATTCAATTGGTGTTTTAGGCCAAGTAGTTACCTCATTTATTCATTCTCATATGTTATGATGCACCTTTTATCAAGATCTATCTACAAGCTTTCTTACGTCTATGATTGCTTAACATGATAGTGACCCGTGGTGGGGCACTCATGATTTATGTCTTCCTTCCTTTGTTTAACATGATAGTGACCCGTTGTGGTGCACTCATAACATATGTCTTTTTTCTTTGCTTAACAGGATAGTGGTCCGTTGCGGTGCACTCAAGTTATATGTCACTTCTTTGCTTAACATCATTATGGCACGTCGTGGCGCACCCCTAACAAGTACTCTTAACATGATAGTGACCCGTCGTGGTGCACTCCAGACAAGTAACATGACATGACAAGACATGAACCATGAATGTTGTTGCGACGGCTTTATTGGCTTACAAGTAATGAATGATTTGGACACCGTAGGTGTTTCTCTTGAGTGTGTTTGTACAAGCTACATGTTCTGTATTGTATCATGTCTAGGACATGAATTCTTAATTTCCCACGGTCAGGAATTCATACTGAATCTGGCTAGGATTAATGACTAGATTGATCAAGTAGTTCATATAGAGAGGTATTTCGGCTACAAGCAATCTTGTTATCTGGGCGCCTTCTCTGATGGACTTGTAGCCTGCCGACGAGTAGGGCACATTTCCAGCCCACTGTCATATGGGGCACTTTATGAAACAAGTAATATGCACACTGTCATGTGTTGCACCCCCAAGTCACTTAATAACTCTCTTAGGGTACATTTGTCTCCTGGACGATGTACCCACTATTATATGTACATAGGATACATTTGTCTCCTGGGCGATGTATCTGCTATAATTCTTGTAACTTGCGTCTGGATAACCTGGATAGTCTGCAGGGCTTGTGGCCGTAGGGATACCTCGTTGCATCTCGCTAGTAACTAGGCTTGTGATAACCCTAGTTAGTTAAAGTATCAAATCGTACTCATTGCTTGGCCGTGAATGATGGATGGAGTCAGTCCAGTCCAGTCTAGTTTCATCTAGGCAGTGTCCGTATGTTTATTTCAGTACACTATGGTTTATGTTTTACTTTCATCGATAAATGATTAGAGACTAAGTTCTATTCAGGAGAAGGGTTACTACCCCGGTCCTTGTTTGATTTACTGGTTGTAACTTGGCTTCCGGAATGGTTTCTAAGTTATCCTATCAATTGCCGTTCTAATTAGTACTCACATGTTCTACATGATCCTATATGGTTCCTAATTAGTACTCACATGTTCCTAAGTCCACATATCATTGTCTTTCCATATAATTCTTACATACTCACATGTTCAATTTTCTCACAAGCTATACATGACTCCCTATGTCGGGTCGCCATGCTCTCATGACCCGGCTATCTCACAAATTCACATGTTCAATTACTTTTACATATTCTCAAGCTTCTGTTTACGTAACATGTCTACACTTTAAATTATGTTGCACGATAATTACTTTATGCTCCAAGATGCTTACTTATTGTCCTCCTATGTTCGGAATAAGTGTATTGGTAGTGCACGAGTCTCGATCTGCTCTTACTCATTTGTATCTCTAATTGTTGATGTTAGTGATTGCTGGTTTTTAGTTCATAGTTTGGCTTCCTTTGTGGTACTTGCTATTGGGGGTCTGACCCCACTGGTTTTGTTTGGCCAGATCTGATAGAGAAGCCCAGAGGATCTTCCGCACCATCTAATCGACGGTGACCATCCAGAGCACCAGAGTACCCAAGTAGGTTTCTCATTTTATTCTCCCACTGGTTATGTACATTATTCTTTTGTGGCATTTAGCCTCCGAGTACGTGTTTAGCTCGTGTTTTGGTCCTTGACATTTAGCCTACGGGCATAAACATGATGTGCGTATTCTAGACTGCAGCTAGAGCTATCATGTATGACTAATACTCTTGCTAGTTTCTCCATTTTGTATTACTAGCTTCATGATCATCCATGTATATATGGCTTGGGACGCTTTACTATTGTATGTCTGATGATCATACTTTTTGTACCTTGTATAATTGCCTGTGATTGACATACCTAGGATTGTCTTAACCTAGGATCGACTGTTGCCTTGTAGAAGTAACCCCAATGTCTTGACAGCTTATACATGATTTCAGAGTACTGGTGTACTTTGGTATTGCATAGCTGGCCATGTCCGTCCCTACTTGCCAGTATTCTGGTCTTGGGGCGTGACAGTGCCCAAGTCCCAGCCCGTTGCGAGGTGGTGATTTGGGTTTTGCGGACCCGTCGCGAATAAGGTAAAATATCGATCTCTAATATTTCAGCATAAACGTATAGTCTGCACATGAAACCAACTAAAATCAATACTTGCATCGATTCGGACTTGCGCCTTTGTCGATTCGATTTCTTAGAATCTTTAAGCCGACTTAACGCACTTATCATTCGGGGCAATACGGCACTTCGCATCGATTCAACTCGATGCATTCTTTGGGACAATACAACTCTTCACATCGACTTAGTTTGATGCGTTGCTCGGAACAACGTAACTCTCGTATTGGTTCGCATCGATACATAATCGGGTCAATGCAGCTCTTTGAGTCAACGTCTCAGCGTAATGTGCCGTACAGAGCGGGGCATTACAGAATATACCACTCAAAACAAGGTTCGTCCTCGAACCAAAACTAACACTCCGATTAAGTGTTTTATAGATCGTTTCACGATCTCATCCCATCAATATTGTTCAGTTTTATACTATCTTGCAAGCTTTTTATTAACATTTCTAAGTCTTTCCTGCAGCTCAATTTGAATTCGTATACAACTCGATTTGGATCCGTACCTATATTCAAGGCGTCCCAAAGATATATGTATTTCGACCAAGTCCAGTGGTAGCAAATTGGAACAAAGCTAACAGGTAATCTCAATCCTATGCTTGCCATCTCGTGCTCTCGATCGAACTTATCTTTAGCAACTGTTCTCGAAATTTTATCGCATACGTATATTCGATATATACGTGATTCATTCAATAAAGTCACTGCACGCGACGCGATTCAAAATCCATTTCTCATTTCGTATATTTCGTATGGACTATCAATCCTATAAGTTGCATCAAGCCGTCATGCGCCTTACGTTCGATTCCTATCGAGTAGGAAATTTCTAACCAAATTCCCAACTTACCCGTCTCGCAACATCGAATATAAGTTCGATTCACGCTAACTCAATTGTAAGGTGAATCTGAATCTAACGACATAACTCATAAGTCATCCTCTTATCGTTCTCTCTCGTGAATAGCACGATTCTCACAATCGCCTATCCGAATCACCAAGTCCGTTGGTGAATTTCTAGTTCGATCGTCGACCAACATAACCATTCAAGCATTCATCCGACGAATACTAAAAACTAGCTATACATCATTCTCAATCGAAAGTTGTTCCAACAATTCTCGATCGCCTAGACTTATCATCAACATGTACCACATTTTCTTTCTCGATGCAATTCATATGCGATATCGTATGGATCATCTTACGGTCTGTAACATTTAATTTGATTTGGCGGTCAAGTCTTCTAAGGTCAGCTGTCCCGAAGCTACGCTCGATAATTGTAGATCATTAACGAAGGACAATTTACTACGAACCATGCTATATCTTATTTCGGAGCCAAATCACGTTCCGATAATTCCTATGCGACTATCCAATTTCGGACAAAACCACTTCTATCGGCGCAACTGATGCACAACTATCCTTCGAGTGAAGCCATGCACTCCCGTCGATGATTCTGCTATTCACGACGCATCTACGTGCATTGAGTTCGAGACTATCTTATTTACGATCAACACACGAGATGCTATACGCATCGAGCAATCGTCGATGACTTATAGTCTCGTCTTGATCAATCACAAAGTTCATGATCAACCAGTTCGTTCATTCTCGTATTGTTATTTACAAAAATTTTGATAGCGCGAAGCACACTCCATTTTGTATTCTCACATCGTACTTACGTTTTCTTACGTATCGATCTCGATACGTCATATCAATTTCGATAGCGTAAGGGTCAACTTTGATCATGTTTCAACGTCGACAACTTGCATTGCATACGTCCAAGTTCTCCACAAACATTTCCATATATCTTGAATCATTTCTCGATTCGTTGCATTCCGTTAAGCTTTGATCGCGTAACTGAGTTACCGACTATCCAACATCGAACCCTCGAGTTATACGATCACTGTTAGGGTTATATACTAAAAGTATCACTTTTGTAGTAACCTTATTTCCTTAAATTTTGAATAAGAATCATATGGGCAAATGTTTGCATATTGTATTTGTTGCAAGTGTTAATGCAAATGTCTGATATTCTATATTGTAGATAATATGGTGTGTGATGTCACACAGAAGATCATATTATCAGTTTTCTATGGAGTATATAAATAGTTCACAACCTAGATGGACTTGGACAATCTATTGGAAAGGTTGTAGTGTAATCTGGTATTAGTCTATCTTGACTATAGGTTTACACTAGTACACTTTGTGTGTATTGAACAGGACCACTTGAGGTTGTTCTCTTTGTACTGACTACATAAGAGAACAAACACCTCTGTTATTATGGATGCTTGTACTCTTAATCCGGATATAATAACGGACATGTATATGCAGTGTGCATTACTTTAACTCATAAAAGAGTGAGATTCATTATGGATCAACAACCTCTATGAATTGGGTAATAACATTGTATGTATGATGGGCTGTTGATTATAAATGGAATCTATGTCCCGATACATCGGGTTGATGATGTCCTCTTAAGGAGCTCATAAGGATTGTCATGTAAACCCTGCAGGTGGATTATATCCGACATGACAAATAAAGTTGAGCAGTACTACTTAAGGATAAAAGATGTCGAATTAATATAGTTGTCAGTAACTTAATTTGATCGACGGACATACGATATCTTAACATGGGGAGCCAAACGAGCATATAATAAAAGGAGCCCACAAACATAATTTGGGATTAGGGAGGTAGTGCAACAATAGCTCATTAGTGGACCGAGCTATTGTTAATGGACCTGGATTGTGTGTTCGGGCTGAACACGGGATATCCAAATCCGTTAGGAGGCCTAACCCTAATTTCTCCTCATGGTCCCTGCCGTAGCCTATATATATCCTCTATTCTCTGGCCGCCAGATTACTGATCAGAAATCTAAAATTTTCTCTAAATTCATGATTCACGTAAGGAAAGAAAGAGAGTGCTGTCAAGGAGAAGAAAAGGTTTGGAGATCGTCGCCCACACGACGTCCAACTCGAGGAAGGAATACGTGCAGAAGATCTTGGGGTCGTCCGCTCGAGATTGCCAGGAATTACTTGTCTCCTTTCCGTCGCAGGTATAATTCGTGAACCCTAGTTTCCGCCTATGAAGGGTTAGAACACGTATTAGATCTGTTTAACTTTCTATCGATCAATACGCACACCAAAGAAAGGGTCCTAGGAATCCCCAGTTCTATCAATTGGTATCAAAGCCACTTTGGATCAACGTATTGATTGATACGTCCATGTTGTCCAATAAAACTTGTGCTATGTAATAGTCGGTAGATGTAGATCTGTTCTAACTCGATTTTGCAGGCATCTTAGATCTAACTATTATGGTCTAATACATGTTTTTTTTATTGTGTTGTTTAAACCACGGACATGTCGGGGATGTTGTTGTTGCTGTGGATGTAATTAAAATCACGAGGGTTGATCGTGCTTATTAATTTAATTTTTCAATCTAGATTATGTGTGAACTCCTTCGGGAGGCATAGGATTGATGAAATTTTAATTATTTTTGATCAATCGTGATGGCGGTGGTGGCTGTTTCTGACGTCGGACGAGATGCTGGTTTTAAGCAATCCAGAGGCAGACAGATGATTTTCGATGAAGGAATCGACAGCCAAAACCTAAAAAAACCCTTATTGGATATTTCTGACCCCGTATAGATCTGCGCAGCGCCAGATTTTGGATTCGGATAGTTGAGGATGGAGCAGCAAAGATGACCATAATAGTTGGATATTTTCTCTTATTTTTGTCATTTTGTTTTTTCTGATTATGCATGTTTATTATTGTATGGTTGTTTTTTTTGAAAAACCAAGCCTACATTAATAATGGACAACATGGACATAATATCAACTAGTAGAAAAACCCTCATTGTTAAATAACTAAGTGGGAGAGGATTTTTATTTAGTATAAATCCTATGGTCTCCATTACTGGTTTATAGGTGATGTAATTATACTTACGTGTTGGCGTTAGTGCTTTCCTCCATATCGGATGAGTATAATTATGGATCACCAGTACAAACTTCCTTAGGGATAATTGTAGAAAGTTACCTAGTATGTGTTCACTTCTCCATATGAAGGAACTCATTACAAGGTAATGGACTTAGTATTAAGTAATGCTATACACTTAGATACAAATAATGGTATCCTCCCCATCGGAGTCACTGCTATTATTTGTATGACCAGAGCAAGACCAGCATATTAATTTTATTTGTCATAAAGTTATATTGACATGATAGTAAAATTAATAAGAAAAATCTACTTGAACAAAGTTGAATTTGTATATGTCCACACTATCGTGGCATACTAAATTCATGGTGTTCAAGGTGTTGGTGAATTTCTTATTATTGTTTTGAGGGAATCAATATTTAGTTAATTCAAAAAGTTTTTTTTGCCCTACATAATTTTATTTATGTGATTCTCAGGATTTCAAAAATGGGTTCTTTCAGTCCACTTATGGTGATTCTTAAAGAAAACAAACTTACTGGACCTAATTATATTGACTGAAAACGTAATTTGGATATTGTTCTGACTACTGAAGAGTACAAATATGTACTTGTTGAGGAATGCCCACCCAAGCCTGATACTAACTCTGATGAAGAGGTCAAAGAGGCTTATAATAAGTAGAAAAAGGCAGATGAGATGGCGCGGTGTTACATTCTGGCATCTATGTCAAATGTACTACAATATCAGCATCAGGCCATGGCCACAGCTTATGACATGATGTATAACCTCAAGGAACTCTTCGGACATCAGAGTAGAGCAGCTAGGCAGTTTGCTATGAAATGTTTGATGAATACAAAAATGGCTGAAGGTACACCAGTAAGGGATCATGTTCTCAAGATGATGGGTCATCTGAATGAGATGGAGATCCTTGGAGCTGAAATCGATGGGGAAACCCAGGTCGATATCATTCTCGGGACTCTGCCTAAAAGTTTTGACAATTTCTGTCTTAATTACAACATGCAAAAGGTTGTATAGTTTGGCAGAACTTGCAAAAGAGCTACAGGATGCTGAATCTCTCTTTAGGCAGAGTGGTCATGTTTTTGTTTCTGAAAAGGCTTCTACTTCTAAGCCAAAAGGCGGTAAGAAGAAGAATAACATTCAGAAACAGGCAAACTCAGCAAAGAAGGGCATGGGACCTCAAGGCGCGGTGAAAAAGCCGAAAGACAAATATTTCAAGTGCAAAGGGTCAGGATATTGGAAGACTGATTGTCCACTTCTCAAACAAGGGAACAAAAAAGGTATATCTCATTTACTAGTAGTTGAAACATGTTTAGCGGTGTTATCTACCGGCACCTGGTGTGTAGATACAGGAGCCACTAATCATGTCTGCAATACATTGCAGGGGTTCCAGGAAACCAGACGACTCAGTGATGGAGAGATATGCTTGTTCATGGATGATGCTACAAAAGTATCGGTCGTTGCATTAGGAGATGTTACTTTATCTTTTGGTAGAAATAAGTCTTTGATATTGAGAGATTGTCTTTATGCACCTTCACTTAGAAGAAATTTAGTTTCTGTTTCTATGTTAGTTAAGGATGGATATTCAATTTATTTTAATGACAATATTGTTATTAGAAAGAATAAACATTTTATCTGTTCTGGTGCATTGGTTGATAATTTGTATGTCATTAATCCTATTTTGCCCACAATGCAACTTATGGAAATGAATAATATGTCATCTAACTTAAATAAGAGAAAAGAATCTTCTTGTATGAACCAAACATATCTTTGGCACTTACGATTGGGGCATATTAATCTAAGAAGGATTCAAAGACTGGTTGAAGATGGACCTTTGAGTTCATTGGAAGTGGAGGCACTACCAGTCTGTGAATCCTGCTTGGAAGGTAAAATGACCAAAAGGCCTTTTACGGCAAAGGGGTATAGGGCCAAAGATGTGTTGGAATTGGTTCATTCTGATTTGTGTGGACCCATGACTATCCAAGCTAGAGGTGGCTTTGAATATTTTGTCACATTTATTGACGATTATTCAAGGTATGGATACATTTATTTGATGCGCCGTAAGTCTGAGTGCTTTGAGAAATTCAAAGTGTACAAGGCTGAAACGGAGAAACGTCACACTACCAAAATTTATCGTTTTAGCGACAGCCACATCCGTCGCTAAACCGACGGTAATTACTATTAGCGACCGATAACCGACGGATTTTGGCCAAAATAATCCGTCGGCAATCAGCTCGTCGCTAATAACGTTCCGTCGCTAAGTTGTCGTCATGGCAACGGAATAGCGACGGCCTGTCGACGTCACAATACGAAGCATTAGCGACGCATTTTCGACGGATTTTTGTCTATTTCAACTATTAAGTACTGAAATGTGTAGGCAATAGCGACGTAAAATTCCGTCAGTAACCCGTCGTAACAGCGTATCAGATCGTATCATGAAGTCGCTAATCCGTCGGTATTCGTCGGTAACTAACGACGGATTGGCGACGGTATTCTGACGGACTATCCGTCGATCAGGTTCTGGAAATGCTTGGCATTTCCAGCACCATGGCGACGGAATAGTTGTCGCTAACCCGTCGCTACCGTGCCGCCACAGCGATGGATTGCTGACTGATTATCCGTCGCCATGATTCTGAAAATGTCATGCATTTCCAGAACCATGTCGACGGATATTCCGTAGCTAAGCGGTCGCAAGATAGAGCGAATGATTAGCGGCTGATTATCAGTCGCCCTGGCGACGGCTATTCCGTCGCTATTCCGTCGAAGTTTATACCACCAGAACCTTGTCGACGGATAATCCGTCGATCACCCGTCGCTGCCTGGAAACAGTTTAAAAACTCCAGATAGCGACGGCTTATCCGTCGAAAACCCGTCGGCAACTGGGAATATCCGTCGATAAACGGTCACTAGTCCATCGCTAACTGGATTTTTTGGGGAAAAAATTGCCGCACTTTCCCTGTTCATAAATATATGCATAAACCAAACCAATATATAATGCACACCAATTATCCAACAATCACACAGACCAAATATATAATGCACACCAATTATCCAAGAATCACATAGACCAAATATGCACATACAACCAATTATCCAAGAATCACGGACCAAATCAAATTAATAGAAAATAAATATCAATTATCCTAAAGAGTAACATAATATCCGGTGCTATAAGCCGATTATAGCACATTTAGTTCAAAGCTCTCACAAATAATCCAAATTTTCTTAATACAACATTTTAAGAAGGAGGAGGTCGATTGTCCGTTCCCGTATTCGACCAACGCATATACTCCTCCACAAGGTACGAAGGCAAGGCGTCGTAGACAATGCTCGGAAGTCGGCGAAGCTGCTCTGCGGACATGAGATCCAGGAGTGCCGTCACAGCCATAGGCGGTAGCACAGGGGCTTCAGGGTTGAAAGAAAGATGGCCCACGAAAGACGGACCGACACCTACAGTCGACGGACCAGTTGAAGACGGACGAGCACCATCAGCAGACGTACCGACAGCAGCAGACGGACCGGCAGCAGCAGACGCAGGCAGAAAGTGCGTGGCAAATTGCTCCCGCAAGGACGACACCGCCTCGTGCAGCTGCGTAAGCTGCGACCTAACATCATCGTCTGCCCGGGCCACGGGAGGAGGCGGTGTTGGTGGAAATCTCTGCGTCGCCAAATACAACGGCCCTAGGGAGCCGACTCCGTACAGGAACCCTTTCTTAAAGCCGCCGACGGTATCTACGAACAAGTCGTTCCGAGCGGCCAAAGAAGAGGGCGTCCGGAAGGGCGTCGTTTCACCGACATCCTCGGTGTCAGTTAACTGAGCCCGACTAAGGGCCTCACGATACGCAGCCTATCAAATGAATGTGTTTATATTATAAGATTTACCTAAGTTGTAATCTAAATCCTATGTTTCACTAAGTTAAGTGTGAATCCTAAGATTACCTAAGTTATAGTCCGAATACTTTTAATTCTAACGTTAATCTTATAAACATAAGTACTTACATCAGTCTCCTTGGCCCTCTCGTCGACGAAGCTCCCGTCCTTCCGTCTTTTGTGCGTATGCTGGAACACGTCGTGCATGGTGACCGATTCTGGCGCCCTTCCCTCCTTCACCGCCCGTTGGGCCTGCATACGAAATTTGCGTAGAAACTAATTAACTCCTTTAATTAATAATACCTAATTCGATAGTGAAATAAATTTACGGTTGCTCACCAGATCTGCAAGTGTCGCTGCGTGAGACCTTGATCCCCCCGTATGAAGGCCCGCGGCAGATCGGTTCACCTTCGCCTTCTCCGATTTCTCCTTGTATGCAGGGTTATCCATCATGCCTAAGAGGTCCTCATAATAATCCTGCCGAATCCAATTCGGCCTCGTATGCCCCATTTTTAGGTCATGAATCATATCCCGTATCTTCTTCGAGCATGCACTTTTGTAGGTCCTGCGGATCCCCTTCTCGCGATGGGGGGGCCACCAGTACGTTCTTTAACACAGAAAATTAATTATCACGTAATTTACAAAATGGTTGATTAAAGAATCACATAGACTTAACCAAAAAAAATATAGATATATACCCTCAACTCGTCGAGCCAGACGTACTGCACGTTTGGGGGCACCGACGTGAAGTTGAGGTAGGGACCGTGGAAGTTAGCCCTGATAATTTCTCCAAGGGCCCTGCCAACATTAAACAGAAAAAACCTACAAAGAAGAAACGACTGGATTATTAACTTGAATAAATAAAAGAAATTTAATAAATTAACTTAAATTTACTTACGAGGTCCCCGCGGGCCATAGCTCTCGTCGGAACTCGCCTCTCGGCCTCTCTGGTGCCGTCGGAGGATCCGCGGGTCCGCGTATGTACTCCCCAGTAACCGGATGGAACCGAGTATGGGGGTACTCCGGGGCCCACTGTGCAGTAACTGGGGCATCCCCTGGTGGATCCGCTGTTGGTGGTTCCGATAGCGGATCGGATCCGCTAGCAGATCCGGACTGATGCCTCGATGAAGTGATCGATCGAGGGCGGGATACGTCTGTGCCCGGGGTACTCTCCGGGTCGGGCTCGCTCGATGGGGTCACATCCCGGGAACTTTGAATGCGACCACGACCACCAGCACCAGTACGACCACGACCACGACCCGCACCACCACCACCACCACCACCACGACCAGCACCACGACCACGGCCAGCCATCATGACCTGCAAATAGAACACATAAACATAATTAACAATATGAAAGTGTAAATGGATATAAAAAACTAAACTAAAATATACATACCACCAGTAGGGAGACGAGTGCCGCCGCGATGAAAAAGACTAGGAGTGCCATCTGCAATAAGTAAATAATCGAATGAAAAAAAAACATGAATTCATGTAATTGCTTTTATGAGGTCAAACTTAATTCACGTAATTGGAAGTGTTTTTACTATACAACAATATTTAACCTAATCATCGTCTTCGTTCTCATCCTCGGCCTCGTCTTCATCATCATCCTCCTCATCCTCTTCCTCATCCTTATCTTTATCGTCGATTTCATCTGTATCCTCATCCCCATCAAATTCTTCTTCTTCTTCTTCTTCTTCTTCTTCTTTCTCAAAATTTGGGACAAGACGCCTCTTTCTCCCCTGGTTGACAGCTAAGTCTTGTGTATCAACCTCTTCCTCCCCTCTATTTTCCTCAACAATATCTTCAACATCCATTGTATCTGAGTGTTGTCCCAAGTATTGGGACTTTTCGATCTGGTCCTCTTGGTATGCTGGGTCTCCAACGTTGAATATATTTCTAGATTTAATCTTGCATACTGCCCACCAGTCAAATCGATCTCTACGACGCCTTGGGTAGCTTGTATAGTAGACTTGAATAGCCTGATTTGCTATTGCAAATGTATCGGACCCTCTATACCTCCTGCGATGATTTATATCGACGAATCCAAATTGTTTATCGATTCTCCAACCGATATTTGGTGTCGTATCGAACCACTCATATTTGAACATCACAATATGCATATCATATGGGCCAGTATATTGTAAATCTACAATATCCCGAAGCACTCCATAATAGTCAAAGTCCGGCTCGTCGTCATAGACGGTGCCTCTTATGCAAACACCGGAATCCTTGGTATTGATGTCGTCATTGATAAATTCGATATTCATAGCATTCTGAGTTGACTTAAACCTGAAACCATTAACGACATAGCCTGGCCAAGTCTTTATTTGCTTCTTCGGTCCCAGTGCCAGATAACGAACACTCTCATGAGTGAGTGTTGTTTCAGGCAATAAAACCTGTAAACAAATATTTATAATTTAAATGTTTCAGATTATATATTAATAATCTCAATTATAATCACAGTTACTTACGTATTTGCAAAACCATGACGGAAATGTACAATCAACCTCTCTTTGAAGTCCCTTATCGGTAATATCGGGTCTCCTCATTTTGATTTCATCTCTAAATACACTATTAGAGAAAATAAGAATATATAAGTGTAGTCACTTACTTCATCAAATTCGAGATTATAACGAGTGCAAGTGTACTGACTTACTTCTCCAAATCTCTCACTTCTTGTATGTCACAGTTTAACAAGACATATCGGTGAGCGGCATCATACTCGTCGTCTGTCAACCACCGTCTTTTACTAGCCCCAACAGGCTTGCCCCTTACATTGAATCTTCCTCCATCCTCAACGTCCTTGTCATTCGTTTGAGGTCTATTTCGATTTGTTTTAACATGAGTATCGAAATAAATGGAGCAGAAGTTTGAAACCTCTTCGATAAGATATGCTTCGCATATCGAAGCCTCTATATGAGCTTTGTTGCCAACTTTCTTCTTTAGATGGTGTAGGTATCTAGAGAGACAAATTATCTTGAGAATTAAAAAAGAATTTTAAAATAAATGGAAATTTAGCTTAAATTATATCGATATTTATGTACCTTTCAAATGGGTACATCCATCGATAATGAACAGATGCACCGACACGGGCTTCGTATGCTAGATGAATCGGTAGATGTTCCATGCTGTCGAAGAAGCCAGGAGGAAATATTTTCTCCAACTTGTAAATTGTTAAGATAATCTTCTCCTCAAGTTCAACCATGTGTTGCACAGTCAACTTAGTTGAACAAATATCCCAAAAAAATATTGATAGTTCGGCCAACGGAACCCATACAGCAGAAGGCAACAACTCTTTCAAAGCAATGGGCAGTAATCTTTCCATAAATACGTGGCAGTCATGACTCTTCATTCCCGTTAGCTTGCGTTCATTGAGGTCAACGCATCTAGACAAATTCAACACATAGCCGTCGGGAAATCTTAAAGTAGATATCCACTTGCAGATTATTAATTTATCTTCCTTGCTCAATGTGTATTGTGCTATCGGCTTACTTAATTGTCCAGCAGCTCCCCTTTGTATCAAGTTCAGATAAGGACGCTTGCATATCTCGGCAATGTCTTATCTTGCTTTTGGATTGTCCTTCGTCTTTCCTTTAATGTCCATGACGGTATTGAAGACATTATCGAACACATTCTTTTCGATATGCATAACATCAAGATTATGCCTTATAAGATTATATTTCCAATAAGGCAAGTCCCAGAAGATACTCCGTTTGGTCCAGTTATGGGTTTGTCCGAACCCATCTACACGATTGTTCGATGGATCTTCCATTACAGTGGGAAAATCCTTTACATCTTCCCAAATATCGTATCCCGACAATCTGGCAGGCGGATGAGAAAATTCTTGTTTTCCAGCTCTGAATGCGTCCTTGTTCTTTCTCCAAGGATGACTCGCGGGCAGAAATTGACGATGACAATCAAAGAAAGAAGTTTTTTCTCCATGCTTAAGGCGGAACGCCTTACTATTTTGCATGCATATCGGATAAGACAGGGTGCCGTGAGTACTCCATCCCGACAGCATACCGTATGCAGAAAAATCATTGATTGTCCACATCAGTGAAGCTCTCATCTGAAAGTTCTGTTTCCTGGAAATATCATACGTCGTGACGCCGATCTCCCACAGCTGTTTTAGCTCATCCACCAACGGCTGTAAATATATATCGATATTCTCCGTCGGATTTTTGGGACCCGGTATGATAGCTGTCAAGAACATATAAGGAGTCTTCATACACATCCATGGTGGCAGATTGTAAGGGGTCAGAATGACCGGCCAGCAGGAGTATTGAGATCCCGACTGCCCGAAAGGGGCGAATCCATCAGAATATAGCCCCATGCGTATATTTCTGGGCTCTGCAGCAAAATCTGGATGGCAAAAATCGAAATATTTCCACGCCTCTCCATCCGAAGGATGTGACAATTCTCCATCGTCCTTTGTGTGTTCTTCGTTGTGCCACGTCATGTGTTCTGCTGTATTCTGAGACATACACATCCTCTGCAATCGCTTCGTGATCGACAAGTAATGCATATACTTGTAAGGACGTCGTTTTCTAGTTGACTTTCCTTTTCCCTTGACTTCCTTATAACGATCCGCATTACAGAAGCGGCAACTTTCTACATCCTCGTTCTCCTTGTAGTACAACATGCATCCGTTACGACAACAATCTATCTTGTCGTACCCCAGTCCCAGTTGTCGGACCATCATCTTCGACTTGTAGAAGTTTTTTGGAAGCTCTTTTGATTCCTTCGGTAACACCTCCTTCATTAGTTGTGTAATCCGATCATAGCAAGTTTGTGGCAAGTTAAAATCGGACTTTATGTTCAACAACCGCATCGTCACTGACAGTACGGAATGTGGATCACAACCAGGATATAAAGAAGTTTTAGCATCCTGAAACATATCATAGAACTCCTTCGCCTCGGGATTAGGATCCTCCGGATCAAAATTAGGCCCTGTCGCGTCGTACACCATATCTCGTGCAAGGTTCTGCACGTCTCCATAATCAACGGAGCATTCGTCGTCATCGACGACAAAATCCGCTGCAGCATTATCATCAAAAGCATAAGTAGCAGCATTCGCAACCTGTCTTTCGGCATATAGTTTACCTTGCGATGACCACAGGCCGTAATCACGTACGAAACCCTTACGGGTCAAATGATCTCTTACACTCACCACTTCTTCGTAACGTCTATTGCGACAATTACGACATGGACACTTGATTTTGTTACCGTCCATAAACTGAGCTTTGCTCATGGCATACTTAAGAAACACTTCTACGCCTGCCTGAAAATCGTCACTCATACCTATTCTGCTCTCGTGTTGTCGTTTGTACATCCATGTATGATCAACGAAATAACGATCCATCACAGATTAGATGTAAAAATCTGTATAGTAAGACAAACTAAACAGAATTAGTATATAATCATGTAACTGGTGGATCCGCTAGTATTTTAGCTCGAGAAGAGAAAAATGTAAATATAGTTGTTACTAATAGTTCTATACTGATAGTGCGATACCGATACCGATACCGATAGAGCGATACCGATACCGATACCGATAGTTCGATACCGATAGTTCGATACCGATAGTGCGATACCGATAGTGCGATACCGATACCGATACCGATAGTTCGATACCGATAGTATGGTTTAAAGTATCGGCCGATACCGATCCGATACGGCCGATACCGATACGGTTTGGCATGTTCCGATCCGATACCGACCGATACCAAATATTGACCGATACTGACTATGGGGGTCTTTGTTCCGGTCAATTCGGCAAAACCAATCGGTAAGGGTGACTACTATTTCATATAATTTCAAAACTACTAAGAAATAACGCTGAAATACTTAAAATTATGCCTAAATGTATAAAATATATGTTTTTAAATGTAAATAATTTATTAATAATTATTTGTTTTCCGATACCAAAGTCCGATACTCCGATACGATACCGCCGATACTACCGATATCGCCGATACCAATACTCATAGGAATAGTCCGAAACCGATTCCGATACCGATTGTGAACCTTGACCAATAGTGCGATACCGATACCGATACCGATAGTGCGATACCGATACCAAACTGAGTCAATCTATCTATTCTAAATTACAAGAGTCCACTTCTAGGATATGGGAGCTATATCCTAAATATCTAGTCTAAAATTAACTTGGTTAGGATACTTGTAATGCCTGTTGTCCGTATTACGTATTTTTGGAATACGTGTACGTATTTTATTCTGTATTGCATGATTTCTTGTTTAGCTTGCATCTTGGCTTGGTTATTTCTTGGCTTGGTTCGATTTTCTTTGGTCTATCATGGACCAAGGGTGAACCCCCTACCTACCACCACCATTCATATTTATTAGCCCTCTTCATTCTCTCTCTTCATTTATCATCTTCTTCTTTCTCATTTACTTCCTTACCTATCAGAGAGAGGTCTAGGCAAGTGCAACTTGCTTCATGGAGGAACTCTGATTTTATTACTCCATTTTTTTCTTTACTACATTCTAAAGCACTTTAGAATTGGCATTTTTACTTTCCATGGCTAGATTCTTCTAGATCTAAGATTACTTTATTTTCGGATTTTTTGGGTTTTGATCTACTTAATCTTGTTATTTCCTAGTTTTGATGGTTCCATGTTGTAGAGAATTTTGTTCTACCCCATTTTGACCTATGGAAGTTCGAATTTGGACTTCGGATGAAGGTTTCATGGAGCTTGGAAGCATAGATTCTTGGTGTTCTTCTTCTCGGAAGCTTGGAGAAGAAGAACAGTGCTAGGCTTGACCGTATTTTTATGCGGCAAGTGATTCCGAGCCGCATGAGCCTTCATACGACAGTCCTGGACGCATGGACTGGACTTGACTGCATGACAATTCATGCGGCAAGTGATTCAGCTGCATGGGACTCTCAGCCGCATAGGCTGGATCTCACTTCCTGAGCCGCATGGGCTCATTCCCCATCTGCCGCATATGCGCCCATCTTCTCGAGCCGCATGAACTCTAGTACTTGCGGACCGCATAGGCCCTGATCCTCGAGCCGCATGAGAACCCAGATCTAGCCGCATGGACTTCTCTCCTAACTAATTCAGCCGCATAAACCCCCTGCTCCTTTTCAGCCGCATGGACCCGTGTCTTCTCGGCCGCATAGGTTCCTGCCCCTTCAGCCGCATGCGCACCTGTTCCTCGCCAGCCGCATATGGTTCCCTTTCCCTGCAGCCGCATGGGTCGCTTCTTCTCGAGCCGCATGAACTCCACACTTCTGCTGGCCGCATGAGGCCCAACGTCTTGGAGCCGTATGCGCCTTTGCACTTCCAGCCGCATGCGCCCCCTTGTCTTGGCCGCATGGTATTCAGCGACCCTGGCCGCTTGCGCTCTCCTAATTGGGCCGTATGAGTCTACCCTTTCCTGACCGCATATGCTTTAGCCGCATGGCTCTTCTATAGCCCTGAATATTGATATTTTATTAGATATTTTACGTCCATTTTATATCCTTACGCCTTTTGTCATGAACTTAAAAATCATGGATTTATTTAATATGTTTAATGACACCTGAGCATGACACGATAGTGACCCGTAGTGGTGCACTCTTGACAAGTAAATCTGACATGACCTGATAGTGGCCCGTCGTGGCGCACTCCTGACAAGTACACCTGACATGATTATCTTGAACAGCTGTTGCGACGGCTACCTGACATGACATGACCTGTATAATTACCTGGACACCGTGGGCGATTGTGCTTGTACAAATAAACCAGTCCTGTCTTGCATCATGTCTAGGACAGGGACTCCTGAGTACCACGGTCAGGAGTACCTATGGAAATGGACTAAGGCTAATAACTAGATTAATACATTAGTCATAAAGAGATCTCCCAGCTACAGGCAATCCCGTTACCTGGGCACGCCTTGGGATCTGTAGCCTACCGTCGAGTAGGGCACATTTCCAGCACACTGTCATGTGTTGCACCCTTCAAGCTACCTAAGGGTACATTCGTTTCCTGGACGGTGTACCCACCTGAATTCAACTCTAATTCTTTTAACCCGGGTAACCTGGATGGACTGCAGGGCTTGTGGCTGTGGAAGATTCTCACTGCATCTTGTTAGTAATTAGGCTTGTGATAACCCTAGTTAGTTAAAGTATCAAGCCGTAGTTCTTGTTTGGCCGTGAAATGATTGGATGGAGTCTAACCTGTCTAGTCTTGCCCTGATCCTGATTACTACATGACTAGGATGCCTGTATTTATTTTACTGATAAATGGTGAGAATTCCAAGTTCTGTTCAGACGAAGGGTTACAACCCCGGTTCTTGTTTGGTTTACGGGTTGTAACCTGGTTATCTGAATAGTTCCATGGTTATCTCGTCGTATATCATCCTGATGTATTTTCTTTATTTCCAGTTCTTACCTTTTATTTATATCTTGTGCTGATTGCTGGTTTTAGTTCCTAAGTGAAGCTTCCTTTGTGGCACTTGCTCTTTCTGGGGTCTGACCCAGCTGGTTTTGTGTGGCCAGATTTTGGAGCAGCTTCGGAGGATCTACCGACCTTCCAGCCAGATGGTGGCCACTAGACGGAACCCTGGCAACGAGTAGGTTTATTTTTGATCTTCCACTTTATTGTAAAAATATTCTTTTGAGGCGTTTAGCCGACGAGCACATGTTTAGCTCGACTGCACTTTACTTACTGTCTGCCTACGGGCTGTAACATGATTGACAGATCCTAGGGTTGATCATGTATGACTAAACTCTTGCTAGTCCTAACATTTTGTAACGACTAGCTTCATGATCAGCTGAATATGTAATGTTTGGGACGCCTTACTATTGTATATTTAATGATCATACATCTTGTAACATTTACTTACTTGCTTGTGATTGAGACACTAGGCTTGTTCATGACCTTAAGAGACTGTTGGCTTGTAGATAAATCCTCATGTATCTAGACAGCCGTGACCGTATAGCGAGATAGATTCCATTTCATATACGTAGCTGGCTATGTCTGCCCCCGCTCTCCAGTATTCTGGTTCTGGGGCGTGACAATACTAGAGTGTCCTTATTATCTAGCAAGCACTACCTTAGTCTAGTCACACTAGCATTAATTACCTATAATTCCTACCATGTCTACAATCAAACATTACACCCCAAGCCGTCCTGCATGCTAATTATAATAGGCACATATATATGTATATCACAGTTAGATGTATAGACCATGAACCCAAACACTGACTTATGCAGATGAAGAACTCGCACTGTCCTTGACACAGTGAACATATACACCATGAACCCAAACTCCATATTCACATTTACTAATCCAAACACCACCAAACTAATGGATAACACCCAATATGGATAACACATTATTTAGCCAATATATAAACTTAGATGAATTTGATAAGCAAAGTCCCCCGCCGCCCCCGACCAAAGCCCGCCGCCCCAAGCTCGCCGCCCAGCCCCCGACGCCCCCGCCCCAAGCCCGCCGCCCAGCCCCCGACGCCCCCGCCCTAAGCCCGCCGTCCAGGCCCCGACGCCCCCGTCCCAAGCCAGCCGCCCAGGCCGCGACTGCTAATAATCCGTCGCCAGGTAGTCGCTATTATTGATTATTCGACTGAATATTCGTCGCTACGTAGTCGAAGATATGTCCCGCCAATTCTCTACACAATTTCCGCCAAATAATCGACTATGTGGCGACGATCGGAGATCCGTCGCTATAACACCGACACTCTAGCGATGGATGTGCGACCTTTCCTCCCCCTAAAATTAAAATAAAAATGGCAAATGCTTGTAGTCGGTAATCAGTCGCTGAGCGGCCACGAAACCGTCGCTAATGCCGACGGAATAATTCCGTCGCTAATTGTCCGTCGCTAAATGAGCGTATTTTGGTAGTGTCATGGAAAATATATCAAGTCATTACGATCAGATCGTGGTGGCGAGTACCTCTTTGGAGAGTTTAGGGATTATTTATCAGAGTCTGGGATTGCATCCCAATTGACTGCACCTGGAACGCTCCAACAGAATGGTGTAGCCGAAAGAAGGAATAGAACTCTTATGGAGATGGTTAGATCAATGATGAGTTATTTGGATTTGCCAGATTCGTTTTGGGGATATGCCTTAGAGACTGCAGCTTATATTTTGAACTTGGTTCCTTCTAAGTCAGTACCTCTTACTCCCACAGAGCTGTGGATTGGGCGTAAGCCTAGTCTGAAACATGTTCGCATTTGGGGTAGTCCAGCACATGTGCTGAATGAGAAAGCAGATAAGTTGGAATCTCGAACAGAAGTATGCTTGTTTGTAGGCTATCCAAGAGGAACGAAAGGAAGTTTATTTTATAGTCCTAAGGATCAGAAGGTCATTGTTAGTACCAATGCTCGATTCTTAGAGGAAGACTATGTGATGAACCATAAACCCACAAGTAGAGTTGTTCTAGAAGAACTGAGACGTGAGACACCAAGTACTTCAGTACCAACAGTACAAGAGGATGAACCACAAATAATGGCACAACGTGTCACAAATGTTACACCACAACCGATAGTGCCTCGTCGTAGTGGGAGGGTTGTGATACAACCTGATAGATATATGTTCTTGGGAGAGTCGTCAGACTTCGTCCCTGAGGAACAAGATTATGATCCCTGTACCTAAAATGAAGCACTCCAAGATAAAGATGCAGAGTCTTGGCAAAAAGCAATAATATCTGAAATAGAATCTATGGATTCTAATCAGGTCTGGGAGCTTGTAGAACCACCCGTTGGTGTAAAAGCCATTGGATGCAAGTGGGTCTATAAGAGAAAAAGAGGATCAGACGGTAAGGTTGAAACCTTTAAAGCTCGGCTTGTAGCAAAAGGTTTTACTCAAAGAGAGGGTATCGATTATGAGGAAACCTTTTCTCCTGTAGCCATGCTTAAGTCTATTCGGATTCTTTTATCTATTGCAGCTCATCTCGATTATGAGATTTGGCAAATGGATGTCAAGACAGCTTTCCTTAATGGAAGTCTTGAGGAAGACATCTATATGAAGCAACCAGACGGATTCATTGAAAAGGGCCAGGAGCATCTTGTTTGTAAGCTCAAAAAGTCCATTTATGGACTTAAGCAAGCTTCCAGATCTTGGAACATATGTTTTGATCAGGTGATAAAATCTTATAGATTTGATCAATGTCAGGATGAATCATGTGTATACAGAAAGTATGACGGAAACGTGGTGGTGTTCCTAGTACTTTATGTGGATGACATCTTGCTCATTGGAAACAATGTGAAGGTATTATCTGATGTAAGGGTATGGTTATCCAAACAGTTTGATATGAAGGACTTAGGAGAAGTAGGTCACATCCTTGGGATCATAGTTCTACGAGATCGCAAGAAAAGGATGTTAGGCTTATCCCAAGCTTCCTATATCGATACTGTACTAACTCGTTTTAGTATGCAAAATTCTAAGAAAGGTTTCTTACCTTTTAGACATGGAATTGCTCTATCAAAGGAGCAGTGTCCGAGGACACCTAAAGAGATAGAGAACATGAAGGCAGTTCCTTATGCTTCAGCAGTAGGAAGCTTAATGTATGCAATGCTATGTACGAGACCAGACATCTGCTTTGCCGTAGGCATGGTCAGCAGATATCAGTCTAACCCAGGACAAGAGCACTGGACTGCCGTAAAGTATATTTTGAAGTACCTGAAAAGGACTAAAGAGTATATGCTAGTTTACCAGGCAGATAGTTTATCTCCCTTGGGGTATACAGACTCAGATTTTCAGTCAGATAGGGATTTCAGGAAATCTACCTCAGGTTATGTGTTTACTTTAGGAGGTGGAGCCATTTTGTGGAGGAGTATCAAGCAAAAATGTATGGCTGATTCCACCATGGAAGCCGAATATGTGGCAGCCTCTGAGGCAGCCAAAGAAGCGGTTTGGCTCAGAAACTTTCTGTTGGACTTGGATGTGGTACCTAGTTTGCCTAAGTCTATTACACTTTATTGTGATAATAGTGGTGCAGTTGCAAACTCGAAGGAACCACGAGCCCATAAGACAGGGAAACACATTGAGCGCAAGTACCACCTGATACGAGATTTCGTAAAGAAAGGAAAAGTTGTTGTGATCAAGATAGCATCAGCTGACAACCTAGCTGATCCCTTTACAAAGAGCTTACCAGCTAAGGCTTTTGACAGTCATGTTGAGGGAATGGGAGTCAGATGTGTAGCAGCATGGCTTTAAGTATAAGTGGGAGATTTGTAACAGTATACTGAAAAGCAATGCTTTGAGTATAAGTGGGAGATTGTTAGGGTTATATACTAAAAGTATCACTTTTGTAGTAACCTTATTTCCTTAAATTTTGAATGAGAATCATATGGGCAAATGTTTGCATATTGTATTTGTTGCAAGTGTTAATGCAAATGTCTGATATTCTATATTGTAGATAATATGGTGTGTGGTGTCACACAGAAGATCATATTATTAGTTTTCTATGGAGTATATAAATAGTTCACAACCTAGATGGACTTGGACAATCTATTGGAAAGGTTGTAGTGTAATCTGGTATTAGTCTATCTTGACTATAGGTTTACACTAGTACACTTTGTGTGTATTGAAAAAGACCACTTGAGGTTGTTCTCTTTGTACTGACTACATAAGAGAACAAACACCTCTGTTATTATGGATGCTTGTACTCTTAATACGGATATAATAACGGACATGTATATGCAGTGTGCATTACTTTGACTCATAAAAGAGTGAGATTCATTATGGATCAACAACCTCTATGAATTGGGTAATAACATTGTATGTATGATGGGCTGTTGATTATAAATGGAATCTATGTCCCGATACATCGGGTTGATGATGTCCTCTTAAGGAGCTCATAAGGATTGTCATGTAAACCCTGCAGGTGGATTATATCCGACATGATAAATAAAGTTGAGCGGTACTACTTAAGGATAAAAGATGTCGAATCAATATAGTTGTCAGTAACTTAATTTGATCGACGGACATACGATATCTTAACATGGGGAGCCAAACGAGCATATAATAAAAGGAGCCCACAAACATAATTTGGGATTAGGGAGGTAGTGCAACAATAGCTCATTAGTGGACCGAGCTATTGTTAATGGACCTGGATTGTGTGTTCGGGCTGAATACGGGATATCCAGATCCGTTAGGAGGCCTAACCCTAATTTCTCCTCATGGTCCCTGCCGTAGACTATATATATCCTCTATTCTCTGGCCGCCAGATTACTGATCAGAAATCTGAAATTTTCTCTAAATTTGTAATTCACGTAAGGAGAGAAAGAGAGTGCTGCCAAGGAGAAGAAAAGGTTGGGAGAATGTCGCCCACACGACGTCCAACTCGAGGAAGGAATACGTACAGAAGATCTTGGGGTCGTCCGTTCGAGATTGCCAGGAATTACTTGTCTCCTTTCCGTCGCAGGTATAATTCGTGAACCCTAGTTTTCGCCTATGAAAGGTTAGAACACGTATTAGATCTGTTTAACTTTCTTTCGATCATACGCACACCAAAGAAAGGGTCCTGGGAATCCCCAGTTCCATCAATCACACCCTCTAAGTTTCTGCGTGTTTCAATCGTACTCAAATGAGTTTCGCCATAATGTAACCAACTATCTCTTAGGCACTATTTACCCGCATCAACCAACTCTTCACCGAAGTCGCACATCGTACGATCCGATTATAATTCGCCTCGCCCAACATTTCTATCGAGAACGCAAGTCGTGCGATTCTATTCGCCTCGCCCAACATTTCTATCGAGATCGCAAGTCGTGCGACTCGATTCGCCTTGCCCAACATTTCTATCGAGATCGCAAGTCGTGCGATTCGTTTGTAAGTTCAAGTTTTCCTTTCCCGTCGATCCGATTATTACTTCAAGGCATAATTGTTCCGCTAGTCTCGGTCGTCCGACCGACTTATAATTTTTGTCCGACGTATCATTCATTGATACGAGTCTTGTCTTATTGTCCCAGCCAATTTTCGAAGAACACTTGCATCAGCATATCGTCATACAAATTTCCAATCGAGTCTCGGTACTCTCCCGTCCGTTGCGGACAAACCTTCCGCAATTCTCACAACGCGTTGATGCAATTCATCGCACAAGTGGTATACCATATACCACTCGGAATCGAGTCATTCATCACATACGTGGTATGGCATATACCACTCAGAAATCAAGTCATTTCCCTTGCATTATACTCACTATGAACCAACAATCTCTTCCGACTCATGATTTCCGCAGTGATCGTGCTTGATCACAATCGTAACTTTGATTAAATCAAGTCCAACACAACTCGGCCAATGTTTTTATTTGCCAACACAAGTTTGGTGTGCAACCGAACGATTCATTCTATCGATTTATGATTTCAGTTCCTTCTGTTGCATCTCGTGCAACGATTTATTTCCAATCTCCTTTGCACTCCGTGCAATGATTACTTTGATATGTATAGCACCACGTGCAACAATTACTTCCGACACGCGTTGTACATCGTACAACGACTTATTTCTGACATTCATTGCACCTCGTGCAATGATTTATTTTCGACATCTGTTGCACCTCGTGCAACAATTTATTCCCGACTTTTAAAGTCAATGCTCAAATTCCATTCAACACATTCGATATTGACTTACACTTTCATTGCAACGCATTATTTAAGTTTTCGCATTGGTGCAACCAATATTCACAAATATATTGCACCTCGCGCCTCGTTTCATTTCTCATTCGACATGTTATATTGCAACAACATCTTAAATCGCATTTCATAATTTGTTGTACTTGCAGCAACTAACATTTCACGGCTCGTGCATTCAATGCAACGAACGTTTCACGACTTTTTCCGCAACATCAAGTAAATTCTAAGTACTAGCAGCAATGTTATCCGGCTTTGTATTAGACTTATTGTATGGAACATCCAGTGCGGCATCGAGTAGAGTCAAGAGTGATTTCGATTGGTGGTGGGAAACACTTTGGAATTGAAACAAAGCAAACATCCTGAGGAAATTGAGCCTAGAGCTTTGATACCAATTTGTCACGCCCAGACCCGGAATCACCCGAATCATCGTCCTCGCAGGGGGCGTGATGCCGCACGAGCCTGGAGTTGCGCTCGTGCAAGGCAATATGACAAGTTCTCAAATGGTTATCTTTGATATTGATATTAGCAACGAAAGAAAAACAGAGTATACAAAATAATTTGTCTTTATTGATATTCGAACTGAGATTACAAAGGCTTTCAATAGCCCAACAATATATGCCAGATTGACTATAACACTCAAGTTCTCTCTTGCCCACAACGGATTTTACCGTTCCATACACCATGCCTTCTATATCACGGCCGCATCAATCCTGTTGCAAGTCCGAGCGTCAATGCGATCGCACGCTTCAAACGCGACGGTATTCCATGCCTCTGCGCGATCAAGCGAAGCTTCGCCGCGAGCAATCCATTTCCTGCACCCTGCATAAAAGCTGGTGGGGGGTCAGTACGTTCATCCTCGCATGTACTGACGAAAAGACCTTCATTCTAAACCGACATTTTAGTATTTATGTTTAATCATGCAACTTAGCTTATGATCTTTCTATATTCTCCTTAAGGTGGATTTCATGGCATATTCGAAAGCATAAAGCATGTTATCATGGCAAGCATGTTATTCGAATTGAATAGGCAAGCAGGCAAGCAACCTCGTGTTTGTTTCGTGGCGCGACTTCTTACCAAGTCGACACACTCACCATTGCACCGACGCAAGGTGAATACGCCCTATTCCTTCCCTGTCATGTTATAAGTGCTCTCTAAGCAGGATCTATGTGCGCAGGATACATACGTGCCTGCGCTTTCAACCTATCGTTCCTTAACTTATGAAGGCCTTGGCATATCCGCGCTGGAATGGACTAAAGGTATTTCTCTTTATCTTTTCCTTTCTTTCTTTTCTCTTTTTCTTTTCTTTCTAGAATTTGGGTAGTCTGGCACCTCTCGTAGTGGGTTGTTGTCCCAATTACGGAGATCTACAGCTGCATACCATCATTTGCGGCTTTTTACATCTCGCTAAGCGGTCGCTAATCGTCTTACGGATGTGCGCCTATCAAAGACTATATTCTTCCTAGGCCGAACGGTCCCGGTGCCCCGACGCAGCCCGTTCGGAGGGAACATTCCGTGCATGGAAGATTATCTTAATTATCTCAAGTCCATTCCATTCGACCATGCAACAGACTATTATTCAAACAACCAAGCATAGTCTTGAGTCCGAGACTCAGACTTTATCATCTCGTATTTTTTTCGTTAATTTTTTATGTTCTTACATTTCATACTTCGTTTCAATGTTCAATGGCATCATGCCTCAACTCAATGTTCGTCAACCGAACGACCCAAATGTCCCGAACACCTTTCGAGGCATCATGTCATATCTGACAGTTCCGTCACATTCATGCCACAATTGTATTCTTTCACAATAAAGCCATATTTTATGATCTTTGTGTACGTAGGCACGTTTCGACACATTTATCATCTTTCCTTCCCGTCGTGCACTTGCTGCACGCATCGAAGCCGTATTTCCATGTTCTATGCCTTAGTGTTCAATGTTCGTGGCTTGCACGCTAGGGCGCTCGTCTATTGTCTTTCAATGTGCTAGCCTTTCTAACTCGTGCGCGAAGGCACGGAATGGCTCGTGCACTAAGGCACTCGCCGAATACAGTTATCCCATGTTCTTGCGGCTTGCGCACCTTATAACGCCCCAGAATCAGAATACTAGAGAGCGAGGGCATACATAGCCAGCTACGTATAATAAAATGGAATCCACCTCACTATACGGTCACGGCTGTCTAGATATATGAGGGTTTAACTACAATTCATCAGTCTCTTAAGGTCATGAACAAGCCTAAATGTCTCAATTTCAAGAAAGCAAGTAAAGTTACAAGATGTAAGATCACCAAATATACAATAGTAAGGCATCCCAAATATCATATATTCAGCTGATCATGAAGCTAGTCGTTACAAAATGTGATGACTAGCAAGAGTTTAGTCATACATGATCAACCCTAGGATCTGTCAATCATGTTACAGCCCGTAGGCAGACAGTAATAAAGTGCAACCGAGCTAACACGTGCTCATCGGCTAAACGCCTCAAAAGAATATTTTTACAATAGAGTGGGAGAGCCAAAATAAACCCACTCGTTGCCAGGATTCCGTCTAATGGTCACCATCTGGCTGGAAGACAGGTAGATCCTCTGGAGCTGCTCCGATATCTGGCCACACAAAACCAGTTGGATCAGATCCCAGAAAGAGCAAGTGCCACAAAGGAGGCTTCACTTAAGAACTAAAACCAGCAATTAGTACAAGAATAATAATAAATAGTAAGAACTGGAAATATGGAAAACTATCAAGATGATATACGACGAGATAACCATGGAACTATTCAGATAACCAGGTTACAACCCGTAAACCAAACAAGGACCAGGGTTGTAACCCTTCATCTGAACGGAACTTGGTTTCCCACCATTTATCGGCAAGATAACATAATAAATCAAGTCATGTAACAATCTTGTACAGGATCAAGACAAGACTAGACTGGTTATGCCTCATCCAACAATCACGGCCAAGCAATAAGTATGGTTTGATACTTTAACTAACTAGGGTTATCACAGGCCTAGTTACTAGCAAGATGCAGCAAGATTGTTCCACAGCCACAAGCCCTGCAGACCATCCAGGCTATCCGAACGCAATTAGGGGTTGAATTCAAGTGCATGGGTACATCGTCCAGGAAACGCATATACCCTTAGGTGACTTAGAGGGTGCAACACATGACAGTGTGCTGGAAATATGCCCTACTCGACGGCAGGCTACAGATCCCAACTGGGGCGCCCAGATAACGGGATTGTCTGTAGCTGGGAAATCTTTTCATGACTACTGTGTTATTCTAGTTATTAGCCTTAGTCCTTTTTAGTAGGTACCCCTGACCGTGGTACTCAGGGGTCCCTGTCCTAGACATGATGCAAGACAAGACGGGTTCATTTATACAAGCACAATCGTCTACGGTGTCCAGGTCATTCATTCTTGTCATGTCAAGCTAGCCGTCGCAACAGCATATCGAGATATATCATGTCAGGTTTGTCATATCAAGTATATCATGTCAAGTATAATTGTCAGGAGTGCGCCCCGACGGGCCACTATCATGTCATGTTGCTTGTCAAGAGTGCACCACTATGGGTCACTATCGTGTTCAGGGAACATGTGCCAAATAACATAGTACAAGCATTTATCAAAAGGTCCAAGTACACTGAGAGTCACTAATAACAATTAAATCACAAAATACAAGGCTATGGAAGAGCCATGCGGCTCGGGCATATGCGGCTGAAAGGGAGTGCATGCAGCTGGAGAGGGAGCAGCCCATGCGGCTAGAGAGGCTGGGCATATGCGGCCGGGAGGGAATGATTTATGCGGCTGAAAGAACGGAAGTTCATGCGGCTAGGAAGGGGTAGGAACTTATGCGGCTGGGAATGGAGGGGGGTCTTATGCGGCTCTGGGGATGACTGGGCCTTATGCGGCTCAAAGACGATGGGCGCATATGCGGTTATGGGAGATCCACGCTATGCGGCTGAAAGGAGGCATGAGCTTATGCGGTTGGAAGCATATGCGGTTGGGAGTTCAAGTCCATGCGGCTGAGGGGGAATGGGCTTATGTGGCTGAGGAATTATGAGTTCATGCGGCTCAAGGGGTTCAGGGTCTCATGCGGCTGGAATCACTGGATCTTATGCGGCTGGAGAACAGTTCATGCGGCTGGATGGAGACTAGTTCATACGGCTGGGAATTATAAGCGGCAGGGACTAACTCATGCGGTTGGAGCCCTATGCGGCCAGGATTTCATGCGGCTGGGTAGGTATGGCCCTCATGCGGCCAAGGAAATAACTTGCCGCATAAAGGTTATGCGGTTAAGTTCATGGGCTAGGAACTATTCACCTTCTCCATTATTTCGAGAAGAAGAACCATGCAAGCCATGGCTTCCAAGCTCCATCAATCCTTCATCCAGAGTCCAAATCCGAACTTCCATAGGTCAAAATGGGACAGAATGAAATTCTCTACAACGTGGAACCATCAGAACTTGATAATAACAAGATTACATAAATCAAAACCTAAGAAATCAAAAAATGAAATAAACTTAGATCTACAAGAATTTAGCCATGAAAATTAAAATGCTAAGTACTAAAGTGGTTTAGAATCTTAAGAGGAAGAAAATAGAACAATAAAACGGGTTCCTCCATGAAGCAAGATGCACTTGCCTAAACCTTCCACTCTCAGGTTGGTGGAGAAGTAATGGAAGAGAAGAAGAAAAGTTAATGAGGAGAGAGAAATGTTTGGTGGGATATAAATGAAGAGGGTGGTGGTAGGTGGGGTGGGTTCACAACAAAACCGAACCAAGCCAAACAAACCGAACCGAACCAAGATAAACCAATCAATGAAATGCCAAAATAAATCAAGTAGGGAGACATGCAATACGGGTCTAAATACGTACACGTATACCAAAATACGTAATACGAACAATGGTCATTACAACTCTACCCACCTTAAAAGAATTTCATCCTCAGAATTTAATAAAGAGGCTAGAGATGCAAGGACAAGCTATACTAATCACAGGCAAGCTATAACTAAGCAATCAATTTAAGCAATCAATTATGCAAGCAAGGAATTTGAAAACATGAGGAAGAGGGAAGACATCCTGCTAGGAACCTCTATGCCGGTTCTGAATCTGAGCTTGGACCTGGGCATACTACTGTGGTCTCTGCTGCTGGAAGACTTGAGCCTGAGGCGACAATGGCCTCGGAGGCTGATACTGCTGCTGGACTGGTACTGGGGCTGGTCCCCTTACCGAGGGACTAGTCTGGGCCGATGATGAACTGGCCCAATTCGGACAGGATCCTATCTTGTGATCCGGTGCCCCACAAGCCAAACACAATCCCTGTGCTCTGCGACGCTCCGAAACAACGTGTCCTGGCTTCCCACAATGAGTGCAGCCCATTGCGGAAGACTGCTTCTGCTTCTGTTGCTGAGGGGACGTCGGAGTCGAATGCTGAACCGACGTAACCGAATCCGCCCTTTGGGGAACTCCAATAGTCAAAGCCCTAGCTGTCGGGGCTGGTGCTGAAGACTGGGTCATCTGGCCGTGAGATCTCTTCCGACCTCCGGTCCTGTCCACTATCTTCTGGGAGGTATACTCATGCCTCCTAGCTGCTCTCAAGACCGCATCAAAAGTCTGATGCTCAAACTGCTCTACTGCCAATAAAATCTCGAGATGGAGCCCCTGCTGAAATCGCTGAGCTCGGTCGAACTCGGTCGCTACCAAGGTGGAAGCAGACCGACTGAGTCTCGAGAACTAGGCCGCATATCCGTCGACCGTCTTGTCCATCTGCTTCAGATTGGTGAACTTCGTCTGTAGATCATACCGAGCTACAGCATTGAAATAATTGGTCTGGAATCTCTCACAAATTACTACCCAAACAATAGGTGCCAATAATCCGACGGCCTGCGCCGCCCACCAGCTGCGGGCAAGATCCAATAACTGCAGGCGCACCATGGCCACCTTCTCGTTCTCTGGAGTCCTGGCTGCCTCTAGGATGACCTCAGTGTCCTGAAGCCACGCATCAGCAGCGATAGCATCTTTGCTGCCATCGAAGAATGGAGGGTTCAGGCGCTTGAAATTATTCGCTGCACTGTTCCCTGGATGACTGCCTCTGTTCAGAGCATCTTGTACTGCCTGGTGCAATACATCACCTCGGCGATCTTGAGAAGCTAACAATGATCTGATGAGACCTACCAAAGTGCCATCATCAGGCTCTGCAGACTGGACTGGCTGAACTGGTGGCTCTCGACCCCCAGTAGGCATGACTCTGGAGGCTACTCCTGAATGCTGGGCTTGATCCCCAGGTTGCTGCTGGTCCACAGGTGGTGCTCCGCCTTGTTGATCGGCAGGACCAGGTACAATGCCGCTGGAGAAGACGACATAGGAAACAATAAGAAAGGACCAGGACAGATCAAAGATACAAGCATGTGATCAGGTCAAGATTTCAGGGATTTGAAAGATACGAGTAGAGATCAAGGGCGAGCACTGATTGAGACATCTATTCGATAAATCCTCACATATCTTGATTTACAAGACCTGCATGGGCTACCACTTAAACCATGTAACGCCCAGAACCAGAATACTGGAGAGCGGGGGCATACATAGCCAGCTACGTATAATGAAATAGAATCCACCTCACTATACGGTCACGGCTGTCTAGATATATGAGGGTTTAACTACAATCCATCAGTCTCTTAAGGTCATGAATAAGCCTAAATGTCTCAATCTCAAGAAAGCAAGTAAAGTTACAAGATGTAAGATCACCAAATATACAATAGTAAGGCATCCCAAACATCACATATTCAGCTGATCATGAAGCTAGTCGTTACAAAATGTGATGACTAGCAAGAGTTTAGTCATACATGATCAACCCTAGGATCTGTAATGACTACTGTGTTATTCTAGTTATTAGCCTTAGTCCTTTTTAGTAGGTACTCCTGACCGTGGTACTCAGGGGTCCCTGTCCTAGACATGATGCAAGACAAGACGGGTTCATTTGTACAAGCACAATCGTCCACGGTGTCCAGGTCATTCATTCTTGTCATGTCAAGCTAGCTGTCGCAACAGCATATCGAGATATATCATGTCAGGTTTGTCATGTCAAGTATATCATGTCAAGTTTATCATGTCAAGTATAATTGTCAGGAGTGCGCCAAGACGGGCCACTATCATGTCATGTTGCTTGTCTCTATCGTGTTCAGGGAACATGTGCCAAATAACATAGTACAAGCATTTATCAAAAGGTCCAAGTACACTGAGAGTCACTAATAACAATTAAATCACAAAATACAAGGCTATGGAAGAGCCATACGTCTCGGGCATATGCGGCTGAAATGGAGTGCATGCGGCTGGAGAGGGAGCATCCCATGCGGCTGGAGAGGCTGGGCATATGCGGCCGGGAGGGAATGATTTATGCGGCTGAAAGAACGGAAGTTCATACGGCTAGGAAGGGGTAGGAACTTATGCGGCTGGGAATGGAGGGGGGGTCTTATGCGGCTCTGGGGGTGACTGGGCCTTATGCGGCTCAAAGACGATGGGCGCATATGCGGTTACGGGAGAATCACGCTATGCGGCTGAAAGGAGGCAGGAGCTTATGCGGCTGGAAGCATATGCGGTTGGGAGTTCAAGTTCATGCGACTGAGGGGGAATGGGATTATGCGGCTGAAGAATTATGAGTTTATGCGGCTCAAGGGGTTCAGGGTCTCATACGGCTGGAATCTCTGGATCTTATGCGGCTGGATGGAGACTAGTTCATACGGTTGGGAATTATAAGCAGCAGGGACTAACTCATGCGGTTGGAGCCCTATGCGACTAGGATTTCATGCGGCTGGAAAGTATGGCCCTCATGCGGCCAAGGAAATAACTTGCCGCATAAAGGTTATGCGGCTAAGTTCATGCGGCTAGGAACTGTTCACCTTCTCCATTATTTTGAGATGAAGAACCATGCAAGCCATGGCTTCCAAGCTCAATAAATCCTTCATCCAGAGTCCAAATCCGAACTTCCATAGGTCAAAATGGGACAATGAAATTCTCTACAACATGAAACCATCAGAACTTGATAATAACAAGATTACATAGATCAAAACCCAAGAAATCCGAAAATGAAATAAACTTAGATCTACAAGAATTTAGCCATGGAAATTAAAATGCTAAGTACTAAAGTGGTTTAGAATCTTGAGAGGAAGAAAATGGAACAATAAAACTTGGGTTCCTCCATGAAGCAAGATGCACTTGCCTAAACCTTCCACTCTTAGGTTGGTGGAGAAGTAATGGAAGGAAAGAAGAAAAGTTAATGAGGAGATAGAAATGTTTGGTGGGATATAAATGAAGAGGGTGGTGGTAGGTGGGGTGGGTTCACAACAAAACCGACCCAAGCTAAACAAACCGAACCGAACCAAGATAAACTAATTAATGAAATGCCAAAATAAATCAAGCAGGGAGACATGCAATACGGGTCTAAATATGTACACGTATACCAAAATACGTAATTCGAACAATGGTCATTACACACCGAGGCGCTCGTCTTTGCGATATCCAATGTTCCATAGCGACATGTGCATTTGATGCACGTTTCATTTCAATTGTTCTAACTAGTGTTCGACACACACTATGATTTATCTTCCGATCGGACCACGCCCGTGGCGTCGATAGGTTAACTTAGCATACAATGATATATTCTGACTTAGGCATGAAGGAGTAAAAAGAATAGTCAATCCTCCCACCTTGAGTCGATACGCCTTGTCGTTTCGTCGAGCCGATGCGGCTCAATTTTATAACTTCGTTGTACGGCCAACTCTCCTGACTTAGCCATTCGAGCACTTCGTGCTTCATTCAATTATATGTCTGATTTGGCTTAATGTGCCCAAGTCCCAGCCCGTTGCGATGCGGTGATTTGGGTTTTGCGGACCCGTCGCGAATAAGGCAAAATGTCGACCTCTAATATTTTAGCGTAAACGTATAGCCTGCACATGAAATCAACTAAAATCTACTTGTATCGATTTGGACTTGTGCCTTGGTCGATTCGATTTCTTAGAATCTTCGAGCCGACTTAACGCACTTATCCTTCGGGGCAATGCGGCGCTTCGCATCGATTCAACTCGATGCATTCATTGGTACAATACAACTCTTCGCATCGACTTAGTTCGATGCGTTGCTCGGAACAACGTAACTCTCGTATCGATTCGCATCGATACGTAATCGGGTCAACGCAGCTCTTTGAGTCAACGTCTCCGCGTAATGCGTCGTGCGGAGCGGGGCATTACAGTTATGGACCTGCCTTGCGTGAGCGCAATCTAGGCTCACGCGGCATCACGCCTTAGCGAGGATAATCGCTCCTACGGGAGCGCAGCGTGACATCCTCCCCAGGCCAGCCCCCCTCCTCCCTGCCCCCCTCCTTCCTTCTTCCCGCCTGCCTAATCCTCCCCCCATCCTCCTCCCCGGCCCCCCTCCTCCCCGCCCCCTCTTCCTCCCTGTCGGCTAGCCCCCCTCCTCCTCCTCCCCGCGTCTCCTTTCCGCCCCCCTCCTCCTCCTCCCCGCACCACCGGAGAAAGAGGGGGGAGAGTAAGAGAGGGGTAGAATGGTCATTACATACCCCACTTAACACCAGTTAACGGAAAGGGGGCAAAATGAGCATATTTTATACTTTTAGGAATGTTAAGAGTATGGGGTCTTTTAGTGCAAAAAGTAAAAATTTAACGAGAGTTTTTTGCACTTTACCCTTAAAAAATATTCATCTAAAACCGATTTTTGAAACAGTCGGTCAACATTGAACTGACCAAAAAGCTATCGGTTCATGGGTGAACCGATTGAACCAGTCGGTCCTATTAAAACTAATATTACTAACTAGTCATATCCACGTGCATTTGCATGTACAAAAAAAAATCCTAATATTATTGAATAATTAGATAAAAAAATAACTTATATTAAAATAATACCCTCAATTATTCTAAATGTTCAACTTGATACCCTCAACTTTGATATGCATCAACCTGATGCCATTTTTTCCAAACGGTGTTAACTGAGCTAGCAAATGACAAAAATACCCTTCCTAACCCCCTCTCTCTCTCCGACAGCCCCCCTCTTTCTCCGATGCCCACAGCTGGAGGGGGGTTGCACAGCCGCGAGCAACCACAGCCGTAGCCGTCCGCATGGCGTGCGGGGAGGGGGGCAGGGAGGGGGGCGGCGCACGGCGGAAGGGCGCACGCACATTGGTGTTGTGCGCGACGGGGGTTTGCTACGCGCGGTGGGGGAGGAGGGTGGCGCGCGACAGGGCGGCGCGCAGTGGGGGAGGTAGCGTGGGGTAGCAGTCGAGTTGGGTGGGGGTGGAGAGGGTAATTTAGGAATTATTATTATTATTATTATTATTATTATTATTATTATTATTATTATTATTATTATTATTATTATTATTATTTACTCAGGGCTAGTCCAAGATTGGGACTAGCCCAGTTTAGAAAAACTTTTACCCAAGACATCGATTTTCTAATATGGGCTGATCACCCACCCCCACAAATCCAGCCCCCACCCTCTCAAACTTATACATTTCTTTTTTTCACTCTCTCTCTCTCTCTCTCTCTCTCTCTCTCTCTCTTTTCGAGCTCTCTCAAACCTAACTCATTTTTCTACACCCTCTCCAACCTAACTTCTTTTCTCCTTCAACTGTTGCTGCCGACGACTTTGACCCGCTGTCGAAACTTTCATACATCATTTCTTAGCACCGATAACACAAAAAAAAAAAAATTAATTGATCGTTGCCGAATTTTTGATGTCATGGACATGATTGGAATGGGGTTTGGAGAAATGGGTTCGAAAGATTTGAAAATTTTGGACGAATTTTGAAGTTACGGGCCCATGAATTTTGAGGTTTGGAATTCCTACACAGTTGCGACTGGAAAGACTTGGGAATGTAGATATGTTTTTAGGACTGTAGAAATTTTTTGACAGCCCTTTCCAATTGATAGGATTGTCAAGAAGAAAATATGATGTACAACGTATTTTTTAGGACTGCCAAATTTTTTGACAATCCTACCAATTGGAAGCTGTCAAAAAAATTGACAGTCCTAAATAAAATATGTTGTTCAAAAATAAGATGTTTTTATTTAGGACTATCAAATTTTTTTGACAGTCCTTCCAATTGGTAGGACTGTCAAAAAATTTGACAGTCCACAAGCTAGGGAGCATAGAGACTCCAAAAGTTTGGAGCTTGCAATATCAATTGAAAGACCTATAGTGCTTCAGGGTACACAAAAAATGAATTTATTGTAAGCTTGCAAGATCTGTTATAAAACTTAAGATTATGCATCTTAAAACCTCTAACTAATGATCAAATATGATATTTTATTTGACCTGTGATGATGTTATTAGATTTTTATTTGTGTTGTTGTCAATCTAATATGATATTGTTTTACTGTTGCGTATCATATATGATATTGTTGCGTACCATATCTTTTAGGGGGCGTTTGGTATACGGAATACTATATAATTGGAAATTATATATTCCAGGTAATCAAATTCCAAGTAATTTAATTTGAAAAAAAATTATATTCCCATATTTGGTGACTATATAAGTATTCCCGGAGAAAAAAATACAAAAAAAATGAAAACAAAAAACAAAAATGAAAAATCGTCAACAAAGGAAAGGAAAAAAAGTAAAAATGACAAAAAAAAATCAAAAACGACAAAAAAGGTTAATAAACGACAAAAACAAGAATGAAAAAAACAAAAACATGACCAAAAAAAGACCAAAACGAAAAAAAGACAAAAACCAAAAAACAACAATAAAAACAATAAAAAGCGACAAAAATGACAATAAACGACAAAAGCGACAAAAAGCAACAAAAAATAATAGAAAACAACAAAAAAAAAAAGATAAAAGGACCAAAAGAGACCAAAAAATGACTGAAAATTAAAAAAAATGACAAAAAGACAAAAAGGACAAACAAAAAAAAACGACAAAATAGCGACAAAAAAAGGAAAAAAAACGAAAAAGGCCAAAAAAAGGGAAAAAAATAAAACAATTAAAATAAAATGATCAAAAAGGAAGAAACAAATTTAAACAATTTATTTTTTGCCCCGGCAAAAAAATTATACCCGCCTATTTTTAAGGGATATGATTCCTATGTTTTATGGGTAAGCTATTTATCCGGATATTTCTAATTCCTGGGAATACATTTTTTATAGCCCAAACAAATATGGTAATAGATTCCCGTCTTAAATTTCTGCAGGAATAAAAAAAAATACCGTGTACCATACGCCCCCCTTAACTTGTATTTTTTGCGTATCATATATGATACTATCCTGGGAATGGTTATGATTGTTAAATATTTTGACAGTACTAGAAATGGTTAAGACTGTCAAACTTTTTGACAGTCCTAAGAATGGTTAGGTCTTATCTCTAAAATAGATTTTCTGACCGTATATAGATGAAGGTTTATTTTAAAATAAAAAAAATTGAGAGACTTATTTCTAAATATATTTAAATTGAGAGACTTATCTCTAAAATAGATTTATAGACCATATATAGATAAATGTTTATTTCTTTTGAAATGAACAAAATTGAGAGGCTTATCTCTAAAATAGATTTGTAGACCGTATATAGATGAATGTTTATTTTGAAATTAACAAAATTAAAAGACTTATCTCTAAAATAGATTTAAAGTTTTGAGTTTTTTTTAAACCGGTAGATAATTTATTTATCTCTAAAATAGATTAAAAAATGTTTATAAAGGTAACTTAATGATTATATAAAAAATCATAAAATCCTTCTAACGACGTGAAATGATATTTAAGAAGTTGTGCATGGTTACCATTTTACATTGTTACAGCAAGTTCCTTTTAGGACTGTCAAAACTTTTGACAGTCCTATCAATTGGAAGGACTGTCAAAAATTTGACAGTCCTAACAAATATGATATTCAATGTTTTATGTAGGACTGTCAATTTTTTTGACAGTCCTACCAATTGGAAGGACTGTCAAAAATTTCGACGGTTCTAAAAAAAATGATGTTCAATGTTTTATGTAGGACTGTCAAATTTTTTGAAAGTCCTTCCAATTGGAGGATTGTCAACATTTTTGACAGTCCATCATCGTCCTCGTTGCGACCGTGGACGAATTTTCAAAGGTTGAAATCCTAAAATGGGTTCGAAACTTTGAAAATCTGTCCATAATGAATACTAATTCAAATTTTAATTAGTAGAAGATGTAATTTAGGCATGAACATGAATTGAGAATATTATTTAGAATTTAAGTGTTGAGATTTGGAAGAGAAAGTTTTTAGGGTTTTGGGAGAGAGAAGTGAGGAAGAAGACAAGAAAAAAATAAATAAAAGTGACTTATATACCAACATTTGTGCTAGCCCTAAGTAAATTTTCAAGTGACAAACTTGTAAGAGCATCCACAGTATGAGAGATTTCAAGTGCTATATTTTGACTTTAACCAAATTTTGTAGCACTTGAAGACTACAGTGGGCACTTGCCCATACTTGAAAATTGCTAGAAAGCTAAGAGACACTCTAGATTTGGAGCGTGTGCTAACTCCACTACATTAATTTTTGGGCCCACCAATATTAATAAATTTTACCAAACATGGAAAAAAAAATTAAAAAAAAGGGATAAAAAATCTTACCAAAATATGGAAGAAAAATAAAAAGAAAAAAGATGTAATATGTTAATTTGGATTATTTGTCTGGATGATCATTGTGTGCCAATATCAAAGAAACACTTTAAAAATAATAATTTACACAATTTCTAATAATTTGGAGTAAGCGTTTGGAGTGTCTCCACTGTTGATGCTCTAAATACACAAAAAGAAAAAATTAGGCTAGTCCTGAGTAAGAATTGAAGTGCCTTTATAATTTGTCTTTTTACCTAACTGCAACAATATGCTAATGGTTTAGGAGACATCGAAACAATTAAAAGATTTACATACTTATGTAAAAAATAAAATATATTTAAAGAACTTATATGCACGAAATATATATATTTTTATTTTTAATTCGAAACTAGCATAAAACGACTGCACGAACATCAATCATCGATAACTCATATGCTAGATCTATCTCATGCAGGAACAAATCAGATAGGAGAGGAAGGAAGAAGAAAAAGAGTAAAAAGGGGATGAGAAAGACAATCCAAAACAATATTTCTTCTTTTGTCACTTTAATTTGGACTAAATATTTACATTTCCTATTAGTTGTCTAGATATGACTAATAATTTAGGGACTTGTAATCAAATAACACGATTTGTGGGGTTTTAACACATTTAAGGCACAAGCCAAGTTTGAAGGAGGGGTCTATTACCAAAAATGTCCAAAAAAATGTTTTACTAAGAGCAGCACACATTGTCATAGGGGCTGTCACAATCCTTTTTTTAACATTTGTCATTTTTTCACAACCAAAATACACTTAAAAAATTTGTTACAGGCTATCACAAGCTTTGTGTATAAAAGGGAGAAAAAAAAAAAATCTTCCCACTTATCTTTTCCTCTCCAAATTCCTAAGGGGGGCGTTTTGGTATACAAAACACTATATAGGTGGGCATTCTATGTCCGGAAATCAGATTTTCGGTAATTAAATTTTATGAAAATTATATTTCCATGATTGATGAATATATAAATATTTCGAGAAAAAATAATAAAAGAATAAGAAATGTTGTGATATTGTTGAAACCAAAGCAATAGAACCAACTTTACATCGCGAAAGAAATGTTGTGATATTGTTGTACACAGCAATCAGATCCACTGGTAGTTACATTACTTTACGTCAGATAATTTCTGTGTTCGAAGGAAAACATGGACACGTCTTCACCTTCACTTCTCAGGCTGCAAGGACTATGATCACGATGAGCAATATAACCCCAAAAATCACCAATAACAAGCATGTCTGCGAAGCCCGACAAGAGTATTTGGTTAGCGTGAACGGTATGAAATTTAACATAAAAAATCAGATCAGATAGAGAGCCCACCAGAGAAGAATTTGACTTGTGTGTTTTGGCTGCCTTCACAAGCTGAGTTTTTGCCTGTGCAGTTGCTGCGTAGGAGTTGTCAATGTGGGAATCTATGTCATCTGCAACAATGAAGAGAAGATTAATTTTAGCAATACAATAGTTATAGCAACTGTAATTTAAGATAGGCACACCAATCATAGTTCCTTGATCATGCACCAGCACAGCGATGTCTCTGAACATTTCATTCACCTCACCAATCTGGTTCTGAATCTCCTGTATTCCCTGCTCTCTTTCCTCGATGATTGCCTCATTAAACACAATCTCATTATCCAATAGAAGTACCTCTTGTCTGAAACATTACAAGAAAATTACTCTAGTAATGCCTAAAATCAATTTTCTAGAATAAAGTGCATATATCATCACAAAGCTAACCCACGGGAATGACCTGACAACTTAAGCAGCATATTTGACTAACACCATTTCCAGTTGAGCATCAATTAGAAACCTAGAAATTATAATGTTATGACATGCATGTAAAAATATCGACCAAACTGGGGTCCAAAGATGCAAAATGCTTAATAACGGTAAGAAACGGAGTTCAGTCCAAGATAAATAAAAATTTACAGTGATGCAACTGAAAACATAGGGAAAATGACAACATTATTGTGGATTGCATTAGTTAACATGCTTAATTATGAAAAAGATGACCCTGTAGTCTCGCAAACATCAAATCAGATAGAATCCATATAGTACCCCACGGATTCTGCTTCTTTTTGGTAAATAAGTAGGGTAGGACTGCTGACTCAATTTTTTGAGTACACTGTAGGGAGATGTGCCCACAGATATAACTTTGCCAACAGACTAGTATACAACAAAGAAACAAGACAAAATATTTACCTTCTAGATTCCACAAGTAGAGCACGTTGTTCTGGTGATTTGCCAGAACCGACATCTATCTCACTCGTAGTATAGCTGGCAGAAAGATGACAAGGATGAACGTTAGATGATTAATAGTATTTAAGAGAGAGAATGATGCACGTGAGATTACTGCAAGCCATGGGGTGTAATTGCATGACCCATCATTTCACAAGGATAGTATGTCAATTGTCAGGACGTCACTAAACCAAGTTGACTACCAACAAATTTCCCATTCGATGAGTTGATGATCCTCCAAATGCATAAACAGTAACAGCCACACCCTCTCCCCACTCCAACCCACAATCACATACCAACACCAACAGAAACCCACCCGAAAGATGTGTATCATGCCTGCCACATGGGCATTATTACCTAGGCATGTGGTTCTGCTGTAAGGTAACCAAGAAGCACCGGAAATTTCAGCAGAAAACTGATTGTTCGAGAGACTGCAAGAACATAATTCTACAGATATGAATAAACAGGTTGGAGTCTATGAAAATTACCTCGTCGGAAGAACTGCTTGGGGAACAAAAGGTGCATATGTTGTTTCCTTCTCAGCCGCGAGCCTTTGAGCTTTCTGGAACTCTTTAAGAACAGCTTGAAAATCTTTTAAGAGCTTGGCATCCGCAATCTTTTTGCTCGCCTGTAGCCAAATAAAGGTTTAAACTCAAAAAAGAGAATCATGTTGAGAATAGACAAAACAGGTGATGGACGATATGCCTTTCAAAACCACAAGAGGCGGCCTTGGACTGAAGTAGGTAAATAAGTTTCTGACAAAACCACAGTAAGTTGTTGCATGCCAGTACTCCAAATACTCACAACTTATCAATTAAACATATGAATAAAATTAAGCAGAAAACGTTGTCTTGGCACATGGTAAGGCTTGTTGCTTGCATCTGGAGTATGCAGGTTAGAGTCACGAAAATGGCCTCTCTATATATATATGGGATAAGGCTGCATACATGTTGACCCTCTCCAGACCCTGTGTACTTGTTGACCCTCCCCAGACCCTGGATAAGCAGGACCATCGTGGAACTGGAATGCCCATTTATAAAAGGTAGCCTTGGAATGCTATGGCCCTTAATAAAGCAGAATGGAAGAAAAGGACTCTCTATCTTCAATACATATGATTTACTTCTGAGTTGTTGGTAGAAACATGTATCACATAGCATGGTTTCAAGACTTTCCCTTTTATGAAGAGATGCATGCATGCCAGACTACTAGCTCCACTCAAAAAGTTCATAGGTTATCAAATATATGCAAGACTATACCAGGCAATCAAATGGATGATAACGTATATGTGTAACCAAGAGAATTAGAAATGATAGTTAAAACTCAAAGTAGAGTAATCCATGTTCAAAATTTCACTAGACAGATTCGGTACGGCAGAGGGCAGCCTAGCACCTAGGCCGCCTAGGAGGCCGAACATATATATACCTTTTTTTTTTGAAATTTGAAATTTGAAATCCATAATAAATTTGAAATCCAAACCCGTGTTGTAAAAATCCCTCTAGGCGGCCGACTAGTCCCCGACTAGTCGCTAGTCGGCCGCCGCCGACTCGACTAGGGGCTAGTCCCCGACTAGTCACTTGTCGGCCACCGTCGACTCGATTAGGGGCTGGTCCATCCAAAAATTGGCTAAATTGGTACTAGTCTGGGCTGCCGTCGACTTCATCAAGGCAGTCGCCGTCGACTCTTTACTTTGTTGCTGCCTTTTTTCTATTTTTGAAAAAGTGACTAGCCTACTCTTTTTTATTTTTACTTTTTCTTTGTTATCTCTTTGCTACTGTTGTTGTGGCTTTTTTTTAATTTTTGCTTGTTACTTTTTTTTGCTTTTGCTTGCTACTGCGGCTGTAACTCTCCGTGCAAAATAGTAAGTTGTTAACATATTATTTAAAGATTTATCGAAATAAAAATTTGTGCAAAATAATGAATAAGAAAATGCACTGCAATAACTAAAAGTTCAATAATTAACATATTATTTTTTAAAATATTTTTATAACATATTACATATATATATTCATTAAAAATTCTAAACCGACTAGTCCCCGACTAGTCCTCGAGTAGTCCGATTAATCCGTAGTCCCCACAAACCGACTAGCGGCTGACTAGCGATTTTTACAACCTTGATCCAAACATGTTCTAACTTCTAAATCCATAATATAATTCATAATTTTTTTTTTTGAAATTTGAAATTGGTGTTCTAAAATCCAAATCCAATCTTAAAATCCAAATCCAATCTTAAAACCCAAACAACATATCCACAATACAACTAAGCAAAAAAAAAAAATCAAAACAAATTCAAAAATCGAACAGCCGCATAAGCCCGCCTAGGCGCCGAACAGGTCTGAATAGGGCCGAACAGGAGGTTCTCGGTACGGCAGGCAGCCGCCTAGCGCCTAGGCCAATTTTTAGAACACTGAGAGTAACTAATTACAAACAAACATTGAAGGAATATCCAGTTAAGAGGTACTAGTCCAAAATGAAATCCAACAAGACTTGTCCATACTAAAACAACCAGCATCAAGATCACAAAATTAGGTTTTTCAGGAAGAGCCAAATAGAAAAGACATGATCTCCTGAAAATGGTCCTAATGACTCTATGGTTCCCTCATCTGAACCTACTATATCACTATCCGAAAGTCAAAGACAAGCTAAAAACAGTAACAATTAGATGCCAGAATTGTAATAGAAGTTATCCTCTTATGCTTTTTACTGACTGATTGATCCTAATTCTTAGAAACTTCCATCAAGCGGCCAAATAATCAAACAGTTAACAGAAATTAAACTCAAAACAACTACAATCTTCTTGACAATGATAGTAAGGGCCCAGACTGATTCCAAAACTTGATAAAAGCACAAAGATGGACAGAAAAAAGGAACTATCCAAACTAGAACTCCAAAAGAGATCAACCTATTACCTTTACGCCTTTAGGACTTGTAAACCTTCTAAAGAATATGTCCAGCTAAAAGGATTGGGCATCTAGATTCCAGCTACTTGCTGTTTATTTCTCAATCTTTTACACTTTTGTCACATTGAGAGATTTCAATGCTATTTTTCCAATCAAATTAATGAGAACAATCCATGAATAATCAGCAGCACATAATAACTTTGCCACTAGTGCGAGTGAGTACCGAGATGAGTAGCTTTCAAATGACAGAGATGAACATCTTCATAAGTAAACTGTATAACCACAAAGGCTCTTCCAGATAAAAGAATCTCTGCGCCTCTCAAAAACCATGAATTGAAAATTGACTGTATCAAATGTATTGGATATCATCCTGATACATATCAGCTATGGATGTTAGTGTTTAGAAAGTCAGAAACCAAGAGTCCAACTGGTCTCAAACATGGACAATGTCCACCGTTGAAGTATCTATGGTTCATAAATTGTAAATGACAATATGAATCATCCAAGAACCCTCGGTGCTACGGACTACTCAAGGTCTACTAAACTCGTGCACAACTCATGCCTTGTACTAGCACTCATGTAGACTCTCTCTAACTTCACATTCATGTTATAATTGGCTTGCCATTTATGCGTTTGGAAGTTGAGTTGATCCCTAATTTATAGCTGGAATCTGCTCCACACATTCTGGTCAAATATGTTGCCCTCTTTAAATGTTGATCCAACACATGTTTGTGGCCTACCAACTAGGAAAACTTGATTCCCCAAAATTGACCTTGATACACTATGATAGCCTAGACATACCTTTAATATGCAATAGTGCTGTTGTCATGAAATCAATAACTTAGACATCGGAGCTCATTGGGAACCTTTGGGCTAACAAGAAGTCACATGCACAAGTACAATAATTGAGACAAAACAAGGATCACCAAGCATATTTACGCCTAGTATGAATGGAACCAACAAGTACAATGACTGCTGAGGTCAACACGATCGAACAGATATACTCTATCCCCAATCTTAACCTAAAAATCAATAAAATAAGGTCAAACCAGATGGTTCTCTTTTAACACCGTGCAGGTGAGAAACGTGACTCAAAAAACGAACTAAAGCTCTTGTTGCTCAAGGAACCAAATAACATTACATACAACAAAATGGAGATATAATTAAAAGAAGAAGAAGACATTTATATACTAACTTGGGTGCCGTGATCAGGCTCGCTAACTTCTTTAAGCTTTGCTGAAGTATCTTTCACTAGCTGTCCTATATGTAGCCTCATCTTATGCCTGCCAGAAAAGGTCAAATGGAACCGAAAACAAGTTCATCAATAAACTTAAAAGGCAGCACACATGAGCAATCAATCATCGAGAAGTACATCACAGAGAACTAGTCATCAAGTATTCAGTTTCTTGGGAGATAATGTACTAGAACCAAACTAAAATGCTCTTACAATATATGAATGAAAGTAACATGCAAGAAGATCAAACTGTATGTTTCTATCATCAGGAAGTTTGATGATGAAGCATCCAACGAAGCTCCTTAGGTCCTTAAGGGTCTGCTAGGATTGAGGGTTAAGCGAGTTAAGTGAGGGGGAAATAAAACCATGCTTGGTTTGAGGGTGGGGGTTTAGGAGGGAGAGTTATAGAGGGTTAAGTGAGAGTATATTTCACCCTCTTTTGTCCATTTTTTTAACCCCCCAAATCGGAGGGTTAACGAGGGAGATTGAGGGGTTTTGTTTAAAAAGTCATAAATACCCCTTATTTGTTCTATAAAATATCATAATTTTTCTTCCATATTTTCTTGTTTTCAACATGTTGCTCCGTAGCTTCCTAATTTGTGAAGATATTTTGACAAGTTCTAATTAAAATTTCAATCAACTTTAATTTTATGACATATGGAATAAGGTTATTTTGGTAACTATCATATTTTTATTAATCATCCTCTTACTCAAAACCTCCAAGCAAGAGTTATTAAACACCCCACACTTAACTCTCCCTCCAATCCAAACAAGGTTCTATGTACTGACTCTACTCCCCCTCACTTAACTCTCCCTCATTTAACCCCACGTAACTCTGATTATTTTTTCCCCCTTAATCCATGGCAATTGTAGTGTAGCGGTTATGAGGTGTTTTTATGGTACCGGTTATGAGCGGTTATGAGGGGTCCGGTTTTGGATGGTTTTTAAATAGCAGCTTTTAAACCAGTCCAATCCATGCTTGGTAATTTACTAATGAGCAGTTCTAAATTTTTTTTACACAAATAAATTAAATAGGGAAGGATATCAGTAGTTATAATTATATATATTTTTGTGAGGATATAAATGAAATAAAAAAATAGAGCCGCTCAAAATCCACCGATTTGGGGTGTTTATAAAGCCACCCAAAAATACATTACACCAGTTTTGGGGGGTTTTTGAGCCGACCAAAACCGGTGCCTCAAAAAATTAACAAGCAGAGGTTTTCATAAACGGTCGGTTCAAAAACACTCCAAAACCGGTAAAAACATTGTTACCAAGCAGACCCTTAAGAATATCATAGTAATCATTTTTCATACTGTTTTAAATTTGTATTTTTGTGTCGACACTTTATGACCTCCCAATTCCAAGCGAAGCTTAAACTTCAAAATACAAATGTATGTTGATACTTCCATGTAAAAAAGGTGAATTCTTTTACAAACTGGATGGTCCTATGCCACAAAAAAGTAATAAAGATTTTAACTTTCTCCAGAAAAGAAAAAAAGAAAAAAGGAGAAACTTTCTAGGCAGGCATGCATGACCTTGGCAATGACTACTTGACAATGAATTCTGGAAGAATAAAATAATATAAAGAGATGAGCAAAGTGAATGGTTACAATTTGTGACGGAGGTCGGGAGTGTCCTTTGGGGTTCCGATGGTGTTAACGAGCCTGTGGAAGGTGGAGACGGCGGTGTTTACCTGGAAGACGCCGGAGGCCGCCGCCTGGGTCGGGTTCGGCACCCGACCGTTCGTCGCCCGGCCCACCAGGGGGCGACCCCCCGCTTCAAGATCCTGAAAGCTCATCTCCTTCCTTTCTTTCTTTCTTTCTGGCTGGCTGGCTGGCTGGATGGATGGATGGATGGAACAAGAAGAAGAAGAAGAAAAGGAACAAACCCTACCGCCGCCCTCCAACCGCCGCCCTCCAACCGCCGCCCCCCACAAAAAAAAATAATAATTCAAAAGTCTCTCTCTTTCTCCCTCGGTCGGCAATTAGGAATTGTAATGGCCGGTGAAAGATGAGATTCTGACTCCACTGAGATCCACTTTCTAAACACTTTTTGTCATAGCTGCTTTTCAACCAATAATGTATTCATATTTTATTCAAATCCTATTTTCATTTAATTATTAAATAAATTTTTAGAAATGGAATTTTTTATATTTAATTGATATTTTAAAATAATAATAATAAAGAAAAAAAAAGAGGAGAATTTACTTTTTCATTTATATCCTTAGACAAATGTTGTAATTTTAAATTTTCTCCCAACCACCTCACCATCCAAGTGTCACCATGCATGAACTCATGCCCTATGTGTCGTCATGCATGATGCTTGGAGGGCAAATGAGTCTTTTGACTCTTGCTTCTTAATGATGATGTTAAAAAAAAAAGAGAAAGGAAGAGGAGAGTAATCCCCTCTCAACCGAACACACCCTCTCCCTCTCTCTCTCTCCCTCTCGGTTTCCCTCTTCCCTTCATCCCCTCTCTCACTCACAACCCTCATTTCATTTTCCCTCTTTCTCACTTTCCTTTCCATCCTCCTCTTATCTCCCTCTCTCATCCACACCTGGACCCGCACCCGGCGGCCTCCCTTGTGAGCCTCCTGAATTTTAGAGATTTTTTAAATTTTCTAAATGAATTATTTTCGATAATTCATTTTTATTCAATTATCATTAATGCTCTTTTCCGTGACTTTGATTTCTGGAGCGTCAAAGATGTAAATCTCGGGAAACTTCCTTCACGAGTTTGTAGTCGACAAGATTATCCTCTTTTTGATATATCATGTCCCACCCAAACTTATTTTCTTGTACTCTGTTTGCATCGCGCAACTTCGGATCAATTTAGGCCATTTGATCGTTGAATAATTATTAATAAATTTTCCACTTTTATCTTTGATCATCATATGCACGTTGTCGTGACTTTTAATTTAGGAGCACAAGACTAGTCGTTTTCTCAAAACCAACTTCTCGTGCATGATCTAGTCGAGACACCCTACACCCATGACCTTCGTGTTCCACTCAGACACATCATCTTGTGCTTCATTTGCATCGCACAATTTTTCTGACACAAGACCCAATCTTAATTCATCCCACGAAATCACATTTATTTTCGACTTGAATTAGGGACACCCTTTCGACCCAAACCTGTCAACCCAAAATATGGACACGGCCCACTTTAAGCCTACTACCTATATGACTCTTGTGCCCCATTCAATTGAGCCCCCGCATGCTACTTATTTATCCGTGATCATAAATGACTAAATTAAATTATTTATTGCACCAAGTACGATTTTGACCCGATCTGACTCAATTGAACCCAACCCAAGCTTCATGTTGTCCTCTCATGACTACCCATACACTCCACTAATATCTCTTTCTCTCTCTACTTCATAAAATATCTCTTTCTCTCTCTTTCTAATATACACACACACATATATATGTGTGTGTGTGTGTGTGTGTGTGTGTGTGTGTGTGTGTGTGTGTGTGTGTGTGTGTGTATATATATATATATATATATATATATATATATATATATATATATATATATATATATATATATCACTCTCTCTCTCTCCTTACCCACTCACACACACAACCTCCATCACCATCAGCCGACAGCACCCCCTCCTTCTTTTTCTTCTTCATCATCATCACCCTCACCATCTTCTTCTCCTTATTAATATTCTTTTCCTCCTCCATGGCCGATCCTTCTCCCATTTCCTTCTTCTTCTACACCATCATCTTCTTCTTCTTCTTCTTCATCATCATCAATATCACCATTATCATCCACACCACCCTCACCATCTTCTTCTTCTTATTCTTCTCCTCCTCCTTTCCCCCGACACCGTCGTCGTGCCCCCGCCTGGTCCCTGTGCAGCCGTGCAGCCATGGCCACAGCAGCAGCAGTGGCACCAAGGCAGCGCGCAGCAGCAGCAGCAGGAACACCATCGGCTGCAGCAGCAGTGGCTTCCGCGCCACCACCGCGCGCCGCCGCGGCCACCACCGCTGTCGTGCACTGCATGTCCATATGTGGGAAAAATATATGTGGGACTAACAATGACACAATGATAATAAGAGTCATATTTAATTTAAACAATGACGAAAACATGTTGTTTATCATAAAATATAGATTAAAAAATTAACATACTCTTGGATTGATTCCAGTGTTGATTATACTAAGGAAGTATATGCAGAGGCACTGCATGTCCATTATCAACGAAAAGTAGATCTAATGTTAAGATCCATTTTTTTAGGATTTTGTTTTTTTTTTTTCCCACTTTTTGAATTTTTTTATTTTTTTGTTATTTTTTAATTTTATTCTCTTTTCTTTTTCTTTTTTTTTGATATTTTTCACTTTTTAAGATTTTTTAAAATTTAATTTTGATATTTTTTTCCAGTCTTTCTAGTATTTTTTTAAGAATTCTTTTTGATTTTCTAAAAATATAACAAATTTTATTTTTTATATTCATCATAAAATAAAACAAATTTTTTTCCTTCTAAAATTTTTCCCATAGACTTCCCCCTTTAAGTTTTCCACATAATAAAAAATTTCCCATATAAGTTTCGTTTCCTCCCCCTTAGGTTTTCATTTCCCACATTTCTCCATCCCTCCGATTGGGGATCTGATCTCTCCAGATTTTCATTTCCCCTAATCTCACCCCCACCCCCACCGCTCCGGAAGGTTCGTTCTTCTCAGAGAGGTTCCCTCCGGGTTCGTTCTCTCCAGGTTAGCCTATGTTGTAAGTAATCCTTCTCTTTATTTCTTTGATTTTTTTATAATGTTTTTGACTCTAAATCTAGGTTTGAAATCCTTCTCTATTGATTTTTTTCCCCTGTTGTTAGGAATTAACTAGCCGTCAGAGCTCCTCCTCTGCCGTCAACGGGGATGATACCGCGGTCGAGGAGCAGCCGTAAGAAGGAGGAAAGGATCGGTCGGTGATGCTGTTGAGGCTCTAGATTGTGGGGTACGCGGTCTAGTGCGAGGCCCACATAGTTTGTGTCTATGTCGAGTATTAGAGGCGACGGGGGGGGTAGAGGACGACCGGAGCGGGAGGGGATCGTCCGGGCCGAGCTCTCCGTGGGATCTCGAGGAAGGCGGCAGAATTTGGCTTCCCGTGGGATCTGGTATAAATTTGTTGAATAGTGGGTAAATGATCTCGCTTGTTTGTTAGTCCTCAAACTGATTTATGATCTCGCTCATTAATAATCAACTTAGAATCTGGGATGGCCAAGAGATGATTTCTTATAAATTTTTTGATTGGGTTATTGATGAAAACTGAATGAGTATCATTTTGCTCAACTTCTACTCTCGTTTTGACCAGTTAGATATGGCTCCATTCTATGAAGCACAGATTTTCCAATAGCCGGTTCCATAGACATGAAGTGACATAGATAATCCAAAGTACGCCAAGATAAATACGTGTAAACACAGATGCTTCTGCACATAAACACAGATTCATTAGTCTGATTAGTGAGCATTTTAAGTTATCACCGGTTCATTTATTTGCATCATGTTTGGACGTGGTTTGGTATATTTTATGCAAAATGGAAATACTCGAGAAAAAAAGAATTGAAAAGTATTACTCTTAACTTGAACCGAAGTGTAAAGCATCTTGTGTATATCACTATCCTTTTATATTATGTATAGAGATTCTATGTTTGTATTGATTTATTTTTGTGTTTGATGCATCTTCTGCTGCCATATATACACCGTTTGTAATTTATCGCCTTAGGGAATGCAGGAAACAACTGTGTGTATATGATGTTATACTTGGCAACACTGCAAAGGGAAAAGACATTATCGAGTTTGATCTGAATGCTACAACAGATGTTGGTTAATATATGGTGTTATCATTTATTTTTATTTGCCATTTAATTTCTTGGCTTTTCTTCAAACTCATTTTTACTATGTAATAATTTTACATGGTAGTGAATTTCTTTTTTCAGCTTTAAATGAAAAGTTATATTTGAAGACAGATTCGTATTTTAAATGGGATGGGGGATAGGTAACTGAATTAAATATGATTTATAAGAGTATTTTGTGTCAATTGATTGATTTAGTCATGATCATTAGGACGTTCCATTGGAAATGCCACTTGATTGAGCCATTCCGATGTGAAAAGCTATTAAATACTAACTACTTGATCAGATATTTAATTTTTTTATCATGTGCTTTGTTAAATTCAGTATTTTAGCATATGTTGCTAACGATCATGTATGATATAGTAGGATAATACAATCGCTAAAAAGAGTCGAATAAAACTGGAAAATAATCATGTCGTAAGCACTTAGTGGCCTGTCGTAATGTTCTATCAACAATTTTGTTAGAGCTGAACTCAAAACAAAGAAAACAGCTAGAAATAATGAATTTTATTTTTTAATGCAACTACGGTAGATTATGTTGCACAGACATGAATATTACGTACATGGTGTCACATATATGATACGTACATAGTGTCAAATATATGATACGTACATGGTGTGTTCAGGTGCATCATAGAGTAGTATCTGTGTTGTGTCTTGTATATGTCCGAAAACTCCGAATGGGTTGCCATACAAACACGATATCAGTTTTTGGAGTTGGTACTTCCTAGACAGTAGTTATGATTTTTTTTATATACTTGATGTTTTATCTTCTGAAAAAAGATTTTCTTGTAGTAAATGAAATACCTATATGTTTACTGTTTTATCTTCGGAACACATCCTTTACTTGCCCCATGTTTGAATGCATTGGGAAAATTCTCGCATCTGATTGATTTGGACTTTATGGGTGACCTAATGATGTGTCTCAAGAGGCTTACAGGATACAGTGAGAATGATGTGGTCCTCTTCAAAATTGCTTGTCTGTATCAAAACGTTTCCAATGCTGTATAGTGGCATTTAGAGTGGCGAGGAACAATCTGGACGCATTGAATGTAGAGCTGCAGGAGTTTTTTGTTCAGCTTTATAACCTAATGCTCGAGTACCGACCTGGCAGGTGCGTATTCAAGCCTCGAATGTAGTAGCTATTCTGTAATAAATACATTAGAATTTTCTTGTGTTTTCATTTCTCTATTTCTGTAAATATATTTGTTTCAACTGTTTATGTGCCATATTAAATTGAACAAATACTTTGTAATTCGTTAATTAGAGCTGAAACTCGTTAACTGCTGAATAACTATTATGATCTGCGAATTGCTTTATTCTACTGTTTTTTTTTATAATGTGATTTAAGCAATCTTTTTTTTTCTTGCTTTTGGTCTTCTGCAATGTGGTTGAGCTAGGCATGCTTACTGAGTCAGTCTTATGCTTACTTTGACAAGCAGAGACCACGGAGACGTGCTAGCTGAGGCTTTAAAGACAGTGCCGTAGGAAGGAAAACAACATGATATGCAGAGGGCAGCTGTGTTCATAAAACGTCTAGCCACATTTGCTTTGAGCTTTGGTTCCACAGAGGCTATTGCAGGTCTTTACTAATGCTCTTCACCATTTTTTTTGTAATTGTCTTGACTTGGTCATCATTTTGATACTTTTAGTTTTATTTTTTTTTAAATTAAGAAAAACTGATTGTACCTTCCCAAGTATTGATTTTTTCCGGTTGTAACTGGATTAACAATGGAAAGATTTAGTAGTAGTAAGATAGGTCAAATGGGGATATGTTGGTGCCTAGTTATTTCAAGTGTTAATATCATTAATATTGGGTCAAATGTTGTGGAAGGTGGGGGGGGGGGGGGGTTGGGGGAGGGGAGGAGGTGCCTAGATGGAGCTCCAGTGTGGGCCTAGGCTGCATTTACTATGTTGGGATTCTGTCTGTTGGCATGCTTACTAGGAAGCAAGTATTCCTCACTTGAGAATTCTTCACATGCCTTATTCTGTTGAAGGCAGGGACGATGGTGGTTAACGTGCATACTAGGAATCAAGTTCCATGTGTTTGCCATAAGTTCATCATATGCATGTGCGTTTACGTGCAAAATTGTTCTTGGATGCTACCGATGGCACTAGAACTATGTTTCAGCATTCCTAATAACCTTGTAACTTTTTTCATCAGAGTGATTGCACCCACCCTATTGAGGAAGTTTCAATTGTTTGCTTCTTTAGCTCCCTTTATGAACTTGTTTTGTGTGTACTTGAGCTCCATATCTTTTAACGTCGAGACCTCTTATGTATGTTAGGGATATGGCTTATGTCTTATTCTTTTTGAAGTCACACAGGTTTCCTTGCCGTCACTTTTTCAAAAGGAGAAGATAATATATTGTTATCACTTTTCAGGACAACTTGGAGGGTTTCCTAGGTTTTATTGCAAGAACTGTCTTGCTCATAGTACTAGAAATTTGGCACCAATGTAGAGGTTGACCAAAATCAACTGGGATTTATGTCATAAAAACTTCAATTCCTTTTGTTCTTTTTATTGTGTTCAATCTGATGGGATATGGCTTTGTCGTGAAGAGGATGATGATCTATTTGTCGACTGGCCTTTGAATTTTTATGAGAAGCCTCAATTGACAGCTAACAATAAAAGTTGGTCAATACTTCTTTGGGGATTCTTTTTTCATATTAATTTATGCTCCATAACATGCCCCATTTTGATGGGAAATTCTTGGATAATAAGCATGATGATGGGTATTAGCTTCATAATTCAAAAGTCAGTCAAAATTTCTTCCAATTAAATCTATGAGAAGTGTATTGTTTAAGGTGAGAAGTCTAAGCAAGGATTGTTATTAAACTGTAGCTGCATTTTGGAATTTGTTATTACCATTTTTTTCTTTTCTACTTGAAGCAAATCCTGATTACATTCTAATTAGATATAATATATTTATTAATATTTCATTATTTGTGTTCCTGATCTCCATAAAATATGACATAAATTTTCTTAACTATATTGTGATGATGCTACTTTGCTGATTGAGGAGTTGATACTGACCTTAATTTTATCAAATAATTTGTAGCGAGATATCTGCTATCGTCAAGAGAGGCTTTGGGGTTAACTGATCTAGTTAGTAGTTATGGATAGGCATGTGTAGCATACCATGTATTCTTCATATTTATAACTGTTTAGAAGAATATATGTTTGATCTCTCTTTAGGTTATTCCATAACAAAAATTTCAAATGCTCAAGTGTCATACAATATTACAGTTTTAAAAATAGATATGGCAATATTTTCTTCACTCTCATTAGCTTACATGGTTACCAGAGTAAACCCTACTCTATTAAAATTGATCTATGATTCACTTTTAACAAAGTGAAGGAAATTATTCATCTTGTTGCTTGTGATAACAGGGTTATGATGATATTCCAAAATACCTGATTAAGTGTATCTATGATTCACTCTCATTAGCTTACAGGATCATATGACCCTTGAAGTATCTTTGGAAGCAGAATTCTTGTTTCATTCTAAAAGTTGTATACAAATTAAGTGTATTCATCATCTGCAATGTATTCATCATCCTTGGTTTGCTTCTATAAACCTGTAGTACGTGCAGTGTATTATCATCTTGACACAATAATTTTTTTTACTGTTTCAGTTTGTTTCTTTCTAAAGAAAATCTATCTTTATTAATGGTTTGTTGATTTTGTGATATAGTTTCCTTTCCAGGAGTACTAGGGTTTCGGTCATTTTGTGATGTATATGTTTCCTTTCTATTAATGTAATATTGGTTGTATTGGTATAACATGACGTCATTAACGTAAAAGTTGATTTTGTGTTTATTTTTTGTAGTTTGCTGGGAGAAAGGATTACTCCATCAAAGAAGTTGATGAAATAAGAGGAGAGCTGGCCAAATTTATCATGGATATTGTTAATGAAGACGATATGCATTAAGAAATTTTGGAAGTTTTATTAATTTATGTTTTGAAGTATGTGAAAATTAAGGAATATTGTTTAGTTCAATGTAATGACTTTGAATATTTATGAAATAAAATAATTTTTGTTGGTGTTACATATTAGTTTACTTCTTCTTTGTTTCTTCAATGGGATATTGTATATTTGTTTCATTGTTGTGAGCCGTCATTGTTGTACCCTCGATAAACGTCATCTTTTTATTATAATGATGTGTGTTGAGTTGTCATTGTTTTATAATGTTAAATGTTATCATTTATAAATAACGATGACAGATGTAAGTCATCGTTTGTAAATAATGGTGACACATAAAAGTCATATTTTATATAAAAAATAACGTGTTTTGAGTTGTCATTGTTGTACTATCGATATAAGTTATCTTTTGTAAATATAGATGACGCATATAAGTCATCTTTTGTAAATAACAATGATGTATATAAGTCATCATTTGTAACTAATAATGACGTGTGTTGAGCTGTCATTGTTTTTCCATGATAAAAGTCTTCATTTATAAATAACGATGACGCATGTAAGTCATCGTAAGTAAATGAAGATGATGCATAAAAGTCATCTTTTATAAACAAAGATGACGTGTGTTGAGCTGTCATTGTTGTCTCACGATAGAAGTCATCTTTTATAAATAAAGATGACATACAGAAGTCATCTTTTATAAATAAAGATGACGCATACAAGTCATCTTTCGTAGATAAAGATGACATGTGTCGAGCTGTCTTTGTTTTCTCATGATAAAGATGACGGTAACGTAGATGACGGCCATACAAATGTCATCAATTAGCTTTTTTGGCCGTCATTGTTAACCATTTTTGTAGTAGTGTCAACTTGTAAAATCCTAATTTTGAACCCGGGACTCCGGATTCAATTTCTGACATCACCAGTAGACTCGTGGCGTCGTTCTGGCACGAATTTATATAAAGTATACTTGATTTGGAGGACGTGGGCACCAGCACGCATTTCGGTGCAAGGCGGGCTCCACAGTCTGAGTCAACGGGCCATTTTGAGATCGGCTTATCGAAATCCAATTCCGGATATATCGTTGAGTTCGTATCGTCATTCTAGACTCGTTGACATATACTTTGCTAGATTTAGTGGACTTTGGTTCCGGCACGCATTTCCGTATAAACCAAAATTTTAAAGTCCTGGTCTACAGACCAATTTGAGATCGACTTATTGGAATCCAATTTCGGATATACCGTTGAGTTCGTATCATCATTCTGGACTCGTTGACATATACTTTGCTAGATTTAGTGGACTTTGGTTCCGGCACGCATTTTCGTGCAAATCGGATTCCAATATCCGGGTCAATGGACCAATTTGAGATCGGGCCATCGGAATTCAATTCCGGATATACCGTTGAGTTCGTATCGTCATTCTGGATTCGTGAACATATATTTTGCTAGGTTTTGAAGACTTTTATCCTGACACGTTTTTCGATGCAAAGTGGGTCCGACACGGACACCGTTTTGACCCGAAATTATCTTTTGCCCATGTGTCCAAATTAGACTTATGGGTAGGCTATTCTAACTATTTTGACTATTCTGGACACGTTGGTGATGGTTGTTTCATCATCCGACAACATCGTAGACTTTTTTCCTTATCTATCACCATTTGTTATAATCCTTCTCTTTTCGGTTCGTATTTTGAGATCCGTGCATCGGAATTGAGATCCGTCGATTCTAGTGATTTTACATCACTGAAATTGATAAGTTGACCATGTGGATGATTATAGAGACTAGCTTTGACCTAGTTTAACCTAGAGTGGATTAGGAGTTGACCAGTTGACTAAAGTCAACTGTAAGTCAACCTTTTACCCAGTTTGACTTAGTTTGACTGAGTTTGACCTAGAATAGGCCTAGAAGCATAGAATTAATGTATTTATATATATTGTTTACTCTAGAACACTAAGTAACTCTTTATATTCATATTAGGTCTCTGTGACGTCGGTTCAGGCATAGACCCTCACTTATTGCTCAGGACAGCAGACGAGTACATTCTCTAATAGTTTTCATTGTCTTGATATCTGCTATATCCGATTCAGTTGTAGTGTTTTACTTGATTCCCGACACGATGGTATATGGACTAGTATACGTCGGATCCTGTCATGAGACGCCATTCCTGGGTTACCATGGTACATTGTTCGATCTTGTTTTCTTGTATTTGTATAGACGCCGATTCCTAAGGGGATTTGCTACCCTCCTAGAGAATCTCGCATCATAACGTGACATGTCCGGATCCATTATACTACTCGGGGATGGGGAGTTATTAGAGGGTATGTGATCATACCCCACCATTCATATTTCATGTGAGTGTTAATCATACAATCCATGTATGATTAGCCAAGTGTTAGTCATACATCTCACGTATGACTAGCCAGGCCATATTCTTGTGCAAGTTCCTAAGCCAATCACATAACGCTCTAATATCTCAAGACACCGTTTTATGTTTACATTATACATCAGATACTCTTGTACTGTTCTACATTCCTGTATTTCATACCCTGACATGATATCCAGTTTTACATATCTTGTTTATATTCCAGTCTTGATATTTTATTTTGTATTTCATTATAATTGTCTCTTATAGAATTTGTCAATTCACATGGAACTGCTGTTAGTTTATGTACTCGTTCCCATCTTGACTGGATACGTTGATAATAGTTTTAGGAGTTGTTATGCCCTCATTATTGGACTACAGGATGATGCTAGCTGAGACATATCTCGATATTCTTTCACCGTGAGTTATCTCCCAGGAGTTCTAGGTCTGGTAGTTATTTTAGTTTTGTTATTGTTTTTCCTCTGTTTCATTCTTGTCTCATATGGTCCTTTTGTAGATTCTAGTTGTTCTAGTGATATTGTTATCTTTTTTGTCTTATCTTCCTTAGCATTTGTGATGTGATATGAGTAGCTGTATAGTGATGGATCTTTTAGATGTTAATTGTAGTTGGTATCGGGTACTTGACAGCGCTCTACCGCCGATACTGCGGCGTAGGCTAGACGTGGCTCACGTATTCGTACCCGTATATCCGGGTGCAGGTCGTGACATCCCTCGCCACCTCCGGCCGGCCGACCACCTCCTTACCGCTGACGGGTTCCCCTCGTGGCCGCTTGCCACCACAACCTTCCCCATCATCATCATCACCTCCACCATCTCATTCTCCTTCACAATCTAGGTATAACTCCCTCTTCTTCTCCAACTTCTTCTAATTTTAAATCCTAGGTTAAATTCTATATGGTTGATTTTTATGTGATAAATTTGAGAAGAAGGAACAAGTCCCAATTTCAAATCCCTAATTTTTTAAGGCAAGTCCTCCTCCCTTTCTCAATTTCTTTCCATGTTAAAAATAAATAAATAAATTAATGATTCAAAACAGAATTTGGGATTTAATTTCTGAATTTTGTGTGATTAATTTTCTGAGAATTATAAACCCCTTTATGTGATATGACACAATACGAACACGAGACTAGAACACGGTATATGATAAAGTATGAATATTTTGTCGTGCGTCCTAGCATAAATGTGTGTAAATGAATTGTTATGTGACATACATAATATTAAACATATGTATATGTATAACCATTTATGCTTATATAATTTTAATGCATAAGACAAAGAGGAGGTCGACTTTGGACATCAACTAGTATTTTGTAACTGGTTGTGTATTATATGTATTGAGTTAATGGTTGTAATTGAGTAGAATAACAAAATTTTCTATTTATAGTTAAGAATATCCTTTAATCAACCTGTTATTTATTATTTTATGCATCATGTGACATGTGATCAACCTATCCTATAACCCTATGGGCGACAATCGTGAATATGGGTTACTGGAATATTCATATGTCGCGTAGCCTGGGGATGTTATTACGTACGCGGCTCGCCGTATTTTGGGACGGAACGTGGCACTTTTCTAAATATTTTATTCTATTCTATAAATAACACTAGATAAAATAATAAATAACACTAGATAAAATATATAAATGAATGAAAATATATAAATGATAACAAACCATATCAACATATAACATAATAAAGCTTCTATCTTCTACTATATAATACGGCTTGAAAACATTTCACAAGTGAGCCATCCAAACCTTATCTATATCATCAACCATTTAATTTTAAAAAATAAATTTTTTTTATTTATTAGACTGACAATTCTTAATATTTATCTTTTCTTTGACCCAAAAAAATCACTTTATATATATATATATATATATATATATATATATATATATATATATATATATATATATAAAGGACTGACAATTCTTTATATATATAAAGTGATTTTTTGTTAAAGAAAAGATAAATATAAAGAATTGTCAGTCCTTTATATATATATATATTGAACTAATCTATACTGTCCAAAAGAAATAAAAGGTTGTTATTTCGAAAACAGCATGGAGGCCCTCTGTCAAGGGATCGAACCTCAGACTAATAAATAAAACAAAAATTAGTGATCCCATCCAAACTGGAGGTGATGAGTTTATATGTATGAACGTATTCAAAGAATATTTTTTGCGATGAAAGTTGTCACCTTGAGTAATTTAGTTTTACAAGTTGATTCCCAAGACTAAAGAAGGAAAACTAGTTCTAACTTACCACGAGTAATTTAATTGTTGTGTTAGGCTAGCTACGGTGGGTGATCATGACTATCATCTATTTCAAGCATATATTTAATTCAGCAAACAGACTACACCTTAAAACGCAACGACCGCAATGTAGATACCTTTAACTCCATTGTTCAAATTATACTTCACTAGTAAACGCATAAAATCAGCGATATAATAACAAGATCAAATGAGACAACTGCAGTGTCCTCTTTTCTATGTAAGGGGATTGCATGATCAAAGAACAACGCAGCAACGAGTACAAGTAACACAAACAAGAGATTCAACGATTATCCCAGAAAAAAGAGAGAGGAGCTATTGTTAAATGTCACATAACTTACATTACATATGATGAAATAAGAGAGAACCACCACATAACTACAGCTACGTGATTTCCCTTAGAAAACTTACAGTCAAACTGATATTTCTAGATACAACATATTAACTGCAGAACTGCAGCACACATTTCCATTCTCGATAACTATATCTGAAGTTCTGGTGTTGAAACCACACACAAAAAATGAACAAAAAAAGCAAGCTTACAAAGCTTTTTTTAAAAACTTCTTTGGCATTGCATATTGTATCCATGGCAATGCATGCATGTATCATGACCCTCAATGCTATATTCCTGGAAATCAACAGCTTATTTCAGACTTCGCAATATCTCAATGGAAATCAGGACCTCTCAAAGCAAAGCAACATTTTACAGCTGGTCTGAATTTCCAAAAGAAATAAGGTCTCTAAAGTTGGAAAGAACCCCAGTAAATGTGGCATTTCAACTAGCAGCGCCAACATCTTACTGGAAAATAGTATCTTTTAGACAGCCAAGCAACATCTCTGTTGCTCTGCTGACTGGTATATAGATTGTAATTCATGACCTCAAATAGATGAGCTCCAAAGAAGAACCATATCATATAAGCATTCTTAAAAATATTCAAGCCAGCTCTTCCAATACAGTCTCATCCAACTTTCTTTTCTCCCCATTCCTAGTTGATCTGTTTACTCCAGTATTTTCTATACACTTCAAATATGCCGTCTTCTAAGCCTAAGAATATTGAAGAATTTCCAAACTAAACAAGTTATTGCACCACTTATTCTTGTGCGCCTGAAGCAAGTAAATAGTAAGAAAATATTCAACTACATATCTTAACGAGGAAAATATGCTCCTCGTTCCTTTTACAAACTGAATACAATGAACTGCATAATGAGCACATTGAACTGTTTATACTTTAGAGCATTGGTCATAAGATAAAACCAATAACAGGTTTGGTATCGTATATCATTTGCCAACATGGTCTGTGCTGTCACAAAATGTCAAAAACCATATTCCTATTCAAATAATCCTGGAGTCCCATAAGGCTAATCCATTCAACACTAGTACTGGATTTTATAACGCGGCTTAAATGATTGTATAGTGCGTCAAAGAGCTCAAACCTGAGATTCCCATGTGGATTGCCGAATTTAGCATATAAGCACAATATACAATCCTGGAAATGTTGGATTACGTCCCACTCGGTATTCCTCGGTTCATGGAATATTATTTCCTTGGCGGTTATTCCTACATGGTGAGAAAGCTAACCGAATACACAATTCCATTTAGATACTTCTCTAACTAAATATGAACTAAATAAACAAACAAATGATAATTAATTATCATCATCCAAGCCTTCTCCCATCATAATGGGTCAGCTATTGAGCACATGAAAGCTAAATAAAGGATTTGACAAGGTTTTATGAGTAGATGTCGAGCTGATGTTAATTACAAATTTCTAGCCAAGGTACCTACGAGCATTGAGGGTCATATGTCATAAAGTATACCTTTTGGATATGTTGTTTAAGCTCATAAAACATAGTCACTCGTTGGTTTTAGTGTTTGATGTGACCCAACCTTTTCATCAAACTCTAATCCACTATCCTTTGATATGACATCAATCACCTTAACCAAAACAAAAGATTTAATCTTGACACTCACCTTAATAAAGCAAAACACACGAGGCGGCAAAGCCAATTGATAGTTTCAAACCATAGTTCGCAGTATCGGCCGATAACGATCCGATACGGCCGATACCAATACGGTTTGGCATGTCCCGATCCGAAACTGACCGATACCGACATTGGGATCTCTTTTCCGGTCAATTCGGCAAAGAAAATTAAAAATAAAGACCAATCAGCAAGGGTGTAGAAGCATAGAAAGGTTATAAAAGCATATAAAAGAAGAAAACTTAATCTATCGTATGTAAATCAATCGGTAAGGGTAACTACTATTTCATTCAATTTCAAAACTACTAAGAAACAACATTAAAAATATTAAAATTATGCCTAAATGTATAAAATATATTTTCTAAAATGTTAATAATTTATTAATAATTATTTGTTTTCCGATACCAAAAAATCCGATACTCCGATCCGAAACCTCCGATACTGTCGATACTGCCGATCTCGATACTCGTAGAAATGGTCCGATACCAATTCCGATACTTCGAACCTTAATTCAAACCATTTTGTTCAAAAAAATATCATAGTTCATCAAACCCACTCACATCATCACCTTAATATGATTCCCATGATTGTCACCCCCGGTTGAGGGGGTTCCTTACTGATTCGTTTTTTGATACCCTTGTCTATTAAACACAATTGAAAAGACATTTTCTTGTAGCACCCGTATCATGATGTTTCTCAAGTACATCAACTTCGTAAAGTGGTCTATATATATTTGTCACCCATCTCATAAGCCTTATCGATTCATCACCGAAATGTCCACCCCACCCAAATCGAATAGCACAATAGAATTGCCTTCTACGACATTCAAGAGTGTCACTATGCCTGGCTGATTATTCACCTTGTACCCCTTTGACCATTTTTACTATCAATTTCATGCATTTCTCTTACATGCCAAATTCTCCAATACCCTTACTATATGGAAAATGGGAAGAAACAACAAGGAGGAAACAACCTAGTTATTGATGAAGTGACTATCTCACTCGAGTGCCGCAACATCGCAGATCTTCTTCCCGAAAGTGCAAGGACACCTACATGTTAGCAAACCCTTATTACCAAAAATGATCTCACGTCCACAATGACCACCCTCGATGATGAGGAAGATACTCATGTCAATGCCCCGAAATGCCAGATTCACCGTGTTGTCGCACCCATGACAACAACCCCAGGTATTTGGCTGCCACCGTGCTATGTGAAAAAATATTTCTAATTGTATCAAGAAAGTAACTAAAAGAGACTAAAAGTTTCTAAAGGGAAAGAAAGGGCTTCGAAATAATGTCCGTGGTAGAGCAAGAAAGTTCAAACCATAGTTTAAAGTATCGGCCGATACCGATCCGATACCGATATGGTTTGACATGTCCCGATCCGAGACCGACCGATACCCGATACTAACAGATACCGACATTGGGGGTCTCTTTTACTATCAATTTGGCAAAAAAAAAATTGAAGGAAAAAAGACAAATCAACAAGGGTAAGGAGGTTGTAAAAGCAAATAAAAGAAGAAAATGATCTATTGCATGTAAACCAATCGGTAAGGGTGACTACTATTTCATTTAATTTCAAAACTACTAAGAAATAACACTGGAAATACTTAAAATTATGCCTAAATGTATAAAATATATTTTTTAAATGTTAATAATTTATTACTAATTATTTGTTTTTCGATACCAAAAAAATCCGATACTCCGATCCGAAACTGCCGATACTACCGATATCGATACTCATAGGAATGGTCCAATACCGATTCCGATACCGATACTGCGAACCTTGGTTCAAACCAAAGGTTGAACAATCTAATGGTTTAGAGATCTTTGGCAGGGGAAGCAGAGGTCCTGGGTTTGAAATACCGAATAGTAAATTGGCCCTCATTCTAAAAATTCAAAAGGTTATTATGGCAAAATAGATTTCTCTGAATCATTCTTGTTACAGTCACAAGTTTTATTTTCTTATGTGGTACATGGAAGTAGTTGTGGTTGATTTATCATCGTATGTTAATATAAATATACATGAGGTGCAACTTAATATTTTATGTGCTTACACTGTCTTCTCTTATTTCTCTCTTCCTTCTCTATTCTTAATTTTTCTTAGTATCAGAGCAACTTGAAAGGTATTGTACACCCCTTCCACAACTTTTGTCGATCATTATGTAATCTTATTGTTCGTTGTGCGATCCAAGATTTCTATAGACCTCAGTTGATTGTACGTTGTTGGTAGTTGCTCTTTGTGAAATATAGAGTTTTTGAGATTTCGTGTTTCTGTTGCTGTTGCATCTACAAGTATGATAGAGACAGAATCTTCTAGCAAGGTTACTACTGATGGTGGTCCGGACAATTCTATTATTGTTATTCACAACAAAGATGAGGTGGAAAAGTGATTACTTAAACAAAAGTCAATGGTGCGAACTATATCTTGCATGGTCCAAGTCTATCAAACTAGTGTTGAGGGCCAAAAAGAAGTTGAAGTTAAAAGAGCCCCGCCAGAAATGTAGGTTGATTATGACGATTAGACGAGTGCATATGCATATGTTATGTCATGGTTATGGCATAATATGGAATCACACATCGGCTCTAATGTTTTGTTGGTGTGAGTCCTCCAAAAAGATTTGCACATCTCTGGAACAGAAGAAGAATGTGACCCTTATTTATGAGTTGTATGAGTTAAAAGTTTAATACAAAGCATAATGAAAAGCATGTGAAGGAGTATTTGGCTTCAAAAAAGGCTTTATGGGAGGAACTCTTGCAGTAGCATCAGATTACTACTTATTTGAAGGATGCTTAAAAACAGAAGCAGGAGTTTCATGATTCACTTATACTAGCCGGCTTGGGTCCAACGCTCGAATCTTATAAGGCTCAGATCTTTACTGGAGAGCAGTTATCTACAGTAGCATATACTTTTTCTTGTCTCAATCGTTCAGTGATACCAAGTAATGACTCTTCTACCTTAGTTACTAGTGTTGTTGGTCGTAGTGGTGGCGGCCGTCGTAGTAGAGATGGTAGTTGAGGAGGTGGTCGTACTGGTAGAGATGGTGGTCGTAGTGGTGGTTGTGGCAGTCGTGGTACGCCATAGAAGAGTAATTATTGTGGCATGTTCGCCCATGTTGAAGAGTACTCTTGCGACAATTGGATAAACCCGAATATGCACATCACGTGTATGATACAAATTTGGAGTCCCATGTAACAACTTCAAATGATGCTTCTGGTTCTAATCAATCTTCAGTTTCCAATACCTCAATTTTACTTGAACATATCCTCCAAAAGTTGAATGCACTTGCTAGTACCACCTCCCAACCTACTGCAACCATGACACATATAGGTAATTTAGCCTCTTGGGTCATCGATTCTAGAGCAAGCCATCACATGTCTAGTATAAATTATCTTGTTTATAATTATTGTCCTACGAAACATAATATTATCTTGGCTGATGGGTATACTCATCATATGCTTAGAAAATGTGTCATTCACCCTACCAATCATTATTATTATCCGATTCATTATATGTACATAAATTTTCTTTCAATTTGCTATTTGTGAGCCACTTAACCAAATCACTTCATTGTTATGTAACATTGCTTCCTAATTCCAATTCTTGTGTTTTTAGGACATCAATACGAAGATGATTACGTCGGACATGAAAGAGATCGACTATATTACTTGGATTTACTTGAAAAGGTTGTCACTTTCGTTTCTACCTCTCCGCTTCTCAGTCATTGTCGTTTGGGCCATCCATCTTTGGTCAAGTTGTTCCTAAAATCTGAAAGTATTTCACTGTTTCATTATTTCGATGATTGTTTCCAAATGACTTGTTATATTTAACTAAAGAACGATATGTGTTTCCACGTGTTGTCTATCTTTTACAATTAATCTTTGTTCAATTTGGTTAATGCATAAAGTTTTACGTTCTGAAAATGCTTTGGAGTATACTCAATTGATCATGACTTCTTTTTGTGTTTATAGTGGCATTATTCATTACCTCCTAGCAAAATATTATAGCTGAACGCAAACACTGACACCTTTTAGATGCAGCTCGAACTCTCATGTTCAATATGCATGTCCCTAAATAGTATTTGACATATGCCATTCTTAATGCACGTTATTTGATTAATCACATGACGTCATCTGTGTTGAATAACCAAATCCTCTTCTCCATATTACATCTAAGTGTCTCCTTTTTCTTTGCCTTGTGTGTTTATGTGTGTTACTTTTGTTTATAACTTGGAACCTAATCGAGACAAGTTGACTCCTCGATCTATCAGATGCATCTTCCTTGGTTATCCTCGAGCTAAAAAAAGGTTATCGTTGTTATAGTCCTCAATCGCTCAATTATTATGCCAGTGCAGATGTTACCTTATTTGAATTGACTCCTTTCTTTTCTTCAGGGGACCATATATTCTATTCACATCAGATTTCATATCTTCCAACCAATTACAATGATTCCTAAATCCATTTCTATATTCACTCCTCATTTACAGGTTTACCAAAGATCTAAGGACAAACATATTGTTTTTCATGATTCAACCCTGCTACATCATCTTTCGTATATGAGGATCTTGCTCCATCTACCACAGTTTCATATGATCTTCTTATTGTTCTTAGGAAAGGTAGTCGTAGTTGCATCACTATTAATCCCATTTCAAATTATGTTTTCTTATTTCGTGCTTCTCATTTTTGTCTACTTTGTATTAAAATCAGCCTTGAGAACTTACCTCGCTTCTCGTTGGGAAGCAAATAATAGGTTCTAGGTGGGTGAACCTTGTTAATTATCATCCAGATGGTTCTGTTGAGCGTCTCAAGACGCGGTAGGTTGCAGGAGGATTTGGTGTACAAACCATGACATACTATCAATGTGACGGACTTCACTGATGCTGATTGGGAAGGTAACCGGAGTGATATGAGTTCTACTTCTTGATATTGTACTTTAGTTGGAGGACAATATTGTGACGGGGGACCAAGGTTGTAAAAGGCGCTAGGCGGGCGGCCACCTACCGCCTACCGCCTAGGCCGCCTAGGCGGGGCCTAGGCGGGGTCTAGGCGGGGCCTAGGCGGCCTTCTAATATTAGGCGGTCACCGCAAAAAACATAGGAATTAAAATATGCTAAAGTGAAAATCATACTCCAAATTTAAAGTTTCTCATAATAAACTGTGTGTGTGCAGCAGCATTGTGGAGAAGAACACTGCAGAAAAAAAAAGCCAGCGGGTTCACTGCTTCTTCTTGTTGAAAGAAAAGCAGCAGCAGCAGCAGGTTCACTGCTTAACTTGTTGGAAAAAAAAAGCCAGCGGGTTCACTGCTTCACTGCAGAAAAAATAAAAGGGAAAGAAAAAAAAGAAGCAACAGCAACAGAAAAAAGTAAAAGGGAAAGAAAGAAAGAAGCACACAAAAAAAAAAACTAAACAGCAGCAGAGAGAAGGCTCCCGTGCGGAGACTGGAGAGAAGAAAGGGAAAAAAAGAAAGAAAGAAAGGGAAAAAGAAATCAATCAGAGAAAGAAAGAAAGGGGAAAAAAAAATCCTAATCCGCTCGAACAGTCAGAAGAAGAAGATGAAGAGTGAGAAGAAGAAGAGAAGATGAAGATTGAGAAGAAGAGAAGATGAAAGGTGAGAACCCTAACCTGCTCGAGAGCAACTTCTTCCTCTGCTGCTTCACTGCTTCTTCTTCCTCTCTTGTGGTTTGCTGCTGCTGGTGCTTTTTTAGCCATTTCGGGTTTCGGGTCTGTTGACTTAAAAAAAAAATTCAGAAAATTTTTCGAAGCACCTAGGCGGCCGCCCCCCGCCTCGAGCAAGTCCGCCTAGGCGGCCGCCCCACCGCCTCGAGCGCCTAGGCGGCCGCCTAGGCCCGCCTTTCTTCATGGCCCGCCTCCGGAGCGATTTCGGCCGAAATCTGGGCGCCGCCGCGCCGCCCAGCGCCTAGGCGGCGCCTAGGCCCCGCCTAATGCCGCCTTTTAGAACACTGCGGGGGACAATAAGAAGCAGAACGTTATAGCTCGTTCTACTACATAGACCGAATATCGTGCTATAGCTCATACAACTTTTGAGATGATGTGGGTACGGTTATCTTCTTTATGAAATAGGAAACAAGATTCCTATCTTTATAGAGATGTATGTGACAATACATCATCAATTTTTATTGCAAGTAACCCCGTTATTTATGAGCTCACTAAACATATCGAGATGGATTGCTATTTTATTCATGATTTGTTTGTAAAGAAATAGCTTGTTACTTAATATGTTCGGTGCGAGAATCAATTTGGTCATATTCTCACTAACCCACTTGCTCGTAGTCCATTTTCTTATTTATGTAGCAAGTTGGACATGTCAGATCTCTATACTCTAGCTTAAGGGGGATTTTAGTCACAAGACTTATTTTCTTATGTGGGTACAATGAGGTAGTTATGGGTGTATTTATCATCACACGATTGTGGGCCTATATATCATCATTATATCAATATAAATACACATGATGTGCAACTTAGGGTTTTATGTCCCTCTTATCTTATTTCTTTGATCTCCTCTCATTTCTTCCTTCTACTAAAGTTTACTATTCTTTTAAAATCGATTCAACCCGATCAATCCAACTAGTTGGACCATAAACCGGGTACTTCGCTAAAATATTATTGCTGATAGAAACTTAGAGATCTACGAATTTTTAAACTAATATGACAAAAATATAGTATATAAAGTATAAGAAAAAGCTAAAAAGAATGAGGGAGTAGATATTCATGGAAAAAATACCTAAAAGTTATAATCTTCAATATTTAGGATTTATACTCATTATGATGGAGAGAATGAGAATGATGTTCATATAATTGAAACAAGATGGTTTAAATAGATGAGTCCTTACGATGTCCAGGTTTTATGACATGCTCGTCTCATTTTGATAGAAATTTTATATAGGAATTTGACGTCAACATACATGATTAAGATCATGTTGATCATAAAAATATATTAACCTTTAATGGTGATTTTGTTGCCAATAGTCGACTCCATTATGTTGAGTGAAGCCTTTAATGATGATGACATTTTATGATATAATTAAGTAGGGAACGTCCTAGCCTACCTTGGCTTAATTGATATCCCATCGAGGTAGTAAAGATGTAATCATTAGTTACGGGTGACAACCTAGCAATATGTCATATTGCTATTGTCGTAAAATTAGAATACATGAAGTTAAGCATGCTTTAAAGAAAAGGAAAAAAAAGAAAGAAAATGGTATAATATGATGATATTCCTATTGAGATTTGAAAATATTTAGCTGACAAATGATGATATGGCTTACTAACCTATCCAACCAAACCCTAAGAACTAAGAATATGCCGAATGAATGGAGAACTTGTATTATTGTACCCATATGTAAAAAAATAACGGAGACGCAAAGATTTCTGATGAGAAACTATTGAGGAATTAAGCTTAGCCATATCATGAAGCTACCAAAGAGTAATTAAGAATATTAAGAAAAAAAAACTAGAATTTCGTAGAATAAATTTGGTTTTATCCCAATGAGATCTACTATGGAAGGCATCTACTTATTAAGAAGATCAATAAAAATATTTAGGTTTTATCCCAATGAGATCTATTATGGAAGGCATCTACTTATTAAGAAGATCAATAAAAATATTTAGAGATAAAATGAATAATTTACATATGGCAAGGTAGTCAAAGGCATAAGGCACACTCGAGGCGCAAAGGGTCCATATTATCCAAAACGCAAGGCACACTTTAGGCGCGCGTTAGAGCGAAATGAGACACAAAAATAATAATAATAATAATAATAATAATAATATACATACATAAATAAATAAATAAAAATTAGTAATGTAAAAATAAAACCAAATAACATATTAAAACCAACAAAAATATGTTAAACATAACCAAGTAAACTAGTAGAGTAGCAGTAGCAATAAAGTTAACAAAACTAACAAAAGTTTGTATTCTTCCTATCACGCTTGTAGTAAATTTTAGTTTTTTCAGTCCAATTGTAACAAACTTTGGCAATGTGAAAATGGCTGCCTCCTTCCCACTTGTATGAGGTAAGGGTCATCTCCCCGCCTCAAAGATTTTTGCATAAATTTATATATAAAAGAACAAAAAACAAAAAAATTATTTAAATGAACAAAAATGTTAGTTATGTAAAAAATAAAACCAAATAACATATTAAAACCAACAAAACATGTTAAAACATAACCAAGTGAACTAGTAGAGCAACAGTAGGAATATAAGTCAAAAAAACTAACAAAAGTTTGTATTCTTCCTATTACGCTTTCAGTAAATTTTAGTTTTTCCAATTCAACTGTAACCAACTTTGGCAACCGTAAAAATGGATGCTTTCCTCCCACTTGTATGAGGTAAGAGCCATCTCCCTGCATCAAAATTATATATATATATATGTATATATATATATATATATATATATATATATATATATATATATATATAGAGGTTGCAGGTTCGAGCAACTGGAGAAGCACATTTAATTTCATGTGGAGAAATAAATGTGAGTGCGGACCAGATGCGGTGAGATACAAGTGCTGGTGCGGGCCTTCGGGTCTAGCCTGATGCGGTGAGATACAAGTATGGGTGCAGGCCTTCGGGCTAAAGTCTGTAACATAATTACATGTTCCAAATATATATATATATATATATATATATATATATATATATATATATAAACAAAATACAAAAAAAGGTACGTCATTTTTTGGTCGCGTCTTGCTAAAAGGCACACCTTAGATGCGCCTTTGGTGCGTCCAGAGAAAAACGTCTCGCCTAGTGAGGTGTGAAGCACAACGCCTGCGCCTATCCGCGAGACACGCCTTTGACTACCACAACATATGATTTTGTCGACTTACAAAAACCTTATGATAGTGTTTACAGGGAGATAATGTAGGCTTTGCTAAAGAAACAAGTTCCTAGTTGCTATATTGAGACTATTAAGAATTTGCATGATGGATTTTTGACGACTCTGCAAACCATTAGAGAAGATAGTAAACCATTTATTATTAACGTTGGCTTACATCAAGGATCTACAACAAGTTCTTACCTTTTTACGCTAGTTATGGATAAAATTACTAGGCATATCCAAGAGACGGTTATATGGTTTATGTTTGTTGATGACATTGTGTTTCTTGATGGTAGCACAGAAGGTTTAGATGATAAAATAGAAGTCGAGAGAAACTTTGGAATATAATAATTTCAAAATTAGTAGACAAAAGTACATGAGATGTAACTTCAACTAAAAGGTAAAGAGAAATGATGAAAAGTACATACAAATGACCAAAGATACCTATGAATTATAATTTTTGGTATTTAGGATTTCAGTATAACAAAGAGATTGACAAGGATGTTATGCATAAAATTAACGCATGGTGGATGGAATGAAAAAGTCCTTTTGGAGTACTTTATTGTCGGAAGACACCTTTGAAATCGAAAAAAAATCTACAAAAGGACTATAAGACCATCTATGCTTTATGGATTAGAGTGTTGGACAACTAAGAAATATGTCCAAAAATTAGTGTAGTAGAGATGAGAATGCTAGATGGATGGGTAGCAATATATTAAAAGATAGGATAAGAAATGAATGTATTCATGGAAAGTTAAAGATAACACATTGAGAATAAGATCAGAGAAAAGAGTCTTAGGTAGTTTGGACATATGCAACGTGCAACAATAAATACTTCATGAAAGAGGAATATAACAGTAGTTAGAAAAGAAGCTCCATAAAAGAATTGACAAAGTTTTATGACTACCGGTCAATGTAATATTAACTCTTTATATCGGTACCAAATTCTTAGCCAAGATAGCAAGTTATGAGCGAGAGAGACAAATGTTACATAACCTATATGACGAGTTAACGGATAGGTAGAATAACTTCCACGGTCGTGTAGTTTAAGTTCGCACAAGGAACACATTCCAAGTTCACCTAGACAAGAAAAGAGTCTAGACAAAAAGGATAAACTAGTAAGAGACAAAAAACAAAACATTTCATGGAATTTGGACATAACTTGCCCCTCGTATATATAATTGAAAGAATAGTAGGATGTAAGAAGATAATGATAATAGCTACCAACTAATAACACTATAAAGAGGATTCTAAGTCATAAGGCTCCTGCTTATGCAGGCATGGTAAGGAAATAGTCAAGATGTATGTAGCCTTACCCTCATAAATATGAAGAGGCTATTTTCGTGACTCGAACCTGCATCCTCCAAAATGCAAACAATAAGCCTTACCGTCGCACTAAACAACAACCTCTAGGATTCTAAATATACCCAAAATCATAAAATTAAAGGAAATGTCCTAATTACTCGAAACATATAAGATTTTAACCTAGCTTTTGACCATGACTACAACAAAACTATCAGATTCTCAATTAAAAGATTTTAATAGTAGAAGAGAGATAGAAGTGAGATCTCTTCTAGTTTAGAACTCTTATTCATATAACACCTAACCACCGTTTGCTACTCAAATCATAACCCCTCCCTAATCCAACAGGAGATCCAGAAACTTAGCTTAAACCTAGCATTTGGGTGTGATTACAACCAAAGTAAATATCAAACTCTCAATTTAACTTTAAGGGACCTTGCAAATGAGTACTAGAGCACCCTAAACCAATATCGCAATCTGCTGTTCTCAAGTTATGCATTTTTCATGGCTGATGATTGTACTATTTTAAAATATCAGCCATTTGGTCCAGAAAAGGATAATCTAACAGGTAAAATCTATTTGCATAAGATCATACCTTGCTTCTAAGGCTTCGACTGGCAGAGAACAAAGAAGTTCTGGTCCATGTTACAACACCATACAGAGGAAGGACACAGGAATGACAACTATTTTTTGCATGGCCTAGTGTATTCTGAAGTGTGTGTGTCATGTCTCCAGCTCCACCACCGCGACCGTTGACAATGAAATCAAAAAAAAAAAAAAAAAACATCTTTGAACAGATATAGGGAACACACAAACGATACATGTTTCCCTCTCGTCTTCCATAGCTCATGCTAGAAGTCGCTTCAGATAATGAAAATAGGGAACCTGCAAATTGAACATCACTTGAATGTATGGGCCAGATATGTTCTGGCAGAGAGAGATTGATAATGCTAGAAAGGAAAGGGTCTTCAATATTGTAAGAGAATCCACCGCACAAGCTCCGTTCGTCATTCATTCTGAAAGGTTGGGGAAAGAAGAACAAGACTTGCTGTTGCTAGAAGAGAAGAGGAAAAGCTTCTAACAACCCAACCCAGGTTGGAAGGAGAGAGAGACAAAACCGAAAGAGCAAGAGTCTTGATGATAAGTTTTAAGGGGTTCATAGACAACAGAATAGGGAAGGCAATGCTTCAAGCATATGGCATTTTCCCTAACCCACAGCCGTTCGACCCGTAACTAAAGCTGTCGAATCAACAAAAACAAGCCATGGAAGAAGCTAATAGATCTGACCACCATTGTCACCGCTTCTCGTGCCGCTTCACCCGCTTTGCTATGTGATCGTAGGCGTCCTCTTTCCTCCCCTTGTAGAAGGCAGCCTTCAGCTTCTCCATCGTGGCCGAGCTCAGACGAATCCCGATGTCGATCATGTCGTCTGCGTACCTCCTCGCCTCCCTCAGCCTCCCCATGTTCCCCAGCCCGATGAGCAGCTCGTTGGCGCAGTCCTCGTCCGGCCTGATCCGCTCCTCCACCACGCAGTTCCAGACCTCCACCGCGTCGGACGGGTCGAACTCCTCGAAGAACATCCTGACGGCGGCGGTGCAGTTGGACGGGGAAGGCGGCTGGCCGTTCTTCCGCATCTCCGCCAGGAACTTCCCGGCCTCGCTCGCCTTCCTGTTCCTGATCAGGCACTCGAATATAGTGTTGTAAGTAAGGGAGTCGGGGAATGCACCGTGGAAGGGCATGGCGTCGAGGTAGCGGTAGGCGCAGTCGACATTGCTGGCGTTGCAGACGAGGGCGATGACGGCGTTGTACATGATGAGGTTGGGGACGAGGCCGCTGTCGGTGACCATGAGGTCCCAGAGGGCGACCGCGTGCACGTGGTCGTCGCTCTGGACCAGGATGTCGAGGGCGTTGGCGAAGAACTTGATCCCCGGGAGGCAGCTTTTGGTCTTCATGACCTTGAGGAAGTTGATGGCCTCGTCGGGCTGGCGGCCGCGGACGAGGGTGGTCAGGAAGGCGTCGTAGGCGGACATGTTGTCGGCGTTCCACCCGACGCGGATGACCATCTCGCCAAAGGTGTTCTTGGCGCGGGAGAGGTTGCCTTCCTTCTCCCAGCCTTCGAGGAGGATGGCGAAGGTGTCGGCGTCCGGGGGGATCTGGGACTTGACGCGGTCGAAGAAGTCGGCGGCATCGGCGGTGCGGCCCTCCTGGCGGCAGATGGCGGAGAGGAGGGAGTTGACGGCGATCGTGTCGCGGGGGATGCCGTAGCGGTCCATGACGTCGAAGGTCATGACGGCCTCCTTGATCTTGCCGGCGGAGCAGTAGGAGCCGAAGGCGGAGGCGAAGGTGGCGACGGTGAGGGCGGACTCCTGCTTCATGGAGCGGATGGCGTCCCACATCGGCTCGAAGAGGGAGTTCTTCCCAAGGATGTCGACCATCAGGTTCCAGGCGTAGTGGGAGTGCTTCGTGGAGAGCCCGGACCACCGGAAAAACTTCACGGCAGAGGCGGGGTGGGAGTAGGAGAGACGGAGGACGGACTCCACGTGGGAAGGGAGGGGCTTCAGCCCCGTGAGAGTCAGGGCAGACTCGATCTCGCCGGCGGGGACGCGGGAGAGGATGTCGCAGAATACGCGGACTATCGGGTCCGTCGGAGGAGGGACGGCGGGGGTGGCGCCGGCGGCGTCGCCCTTGGCCGACGCCATTTCTTTTGCAGAAGGAAGGAGGTGTTTTTAGGGTTTTAGGGAATAATTTGGGAGAATTGGGGGGACTTGACGCGATGAGTGATAGCAGGAAGGAAAGAAAGATATTTGATTAGGGATGTTGGAAATGGGCTGAAAAGAAATGGAAGATCTAATGGGCTTTAAAATTTTCTTTTGAGTCCAATTTCAAACACATTTCTTGAGCTAAATTTTGATGGCCCAAATGATTCTCTCTAAAAAGAAAAGAAAAAAAAAAGGAATCTAGCAACATGTATGCTGAGGACATATATATATATATATATATATATATATATATATATATATATATATATATATATATATATATATAACTTTTAATTTATTTTCAATCTCTTGTATTTTTATAATTGTTTGTTATTCATTTTCTAATACTTGGTGCATTTTAAACTAATCTAATCTTAGTCATTTATCATTCTACCCTCCTACCAGCTTTACCTATTATTACACCTCACCCTATCCCTAACATCATACACATTTCCCACATAAGTGTCATAGGTGGCAGGGCACAATGTCATCATTACTTTCATAGTATATAACAATTTCTTTTTTCTTTCTTCCATTTATTTTTTTTCGTTCTTTCTTTTTGCTTCTTCCTCATTCCTCACCCAAGAGCAACAAGAGAAGGACATGAGGTTGGCCGAGAGCAAGAAGTAAAGAGGAGGAGGGAGAAAGAGCATGCTTCTTTTGTGGACCTTCGTCCGTGTTCCGAGAATCAAATTGAGGTATTGGTTCGATAGCTTCATATTACAAGTATTAGTCAAGCTGCTCATCTATTCTTTCTCTCGATCATCTTCTAATCGTTCTTTTCTTTTCTTATGCAATTTCTACTTGCGCATTTATAAATATGTTAATCTTCTTGTTGTTTCTTCTGTACGTTACTTTTTACTTTCGTATTTTCGTAAATTTAATCATGCTAAATCAGTAAACTAATTTCATAATTAGAATGTACATATTGGGACTTTCCAACTATATGTGATATGTCCTATTTGCATTAATATATTGCCAGAAAATACTAAGTTTAATCAACCTACAATTTCTTGATCGTGTTTTTTCTGTTGTGCAATTTTCTTCCAAGCCATTTTATGTATAATAAACAACATAATTTAAGTAATATGTTATATATTCATTTAGAGCGTTCGAAGACGTATTCGAAATGACATAACATTGTAATATTTTCATTTTGAAGTTGAGTTATCCTATGTCAAACATACATAACCCACTGCTGAATTTTGTTATGTCACTCATTTTGGTATACTTCCGATTAACATGAAAATTTGCATGTATGAACTTAACTCAATCATGGAGGATGTCCAGGTGGTAAAATTCCAAAGTAATGTCGAGAAGTAGAGTTTTTCACCTCCAAAGTCATAGCACATAATTTGTTTTAAGAAGTCTAGTTTTGAGATAGTTTAGAGTGTTCATGCCATATTATACTTCGAACTCGAAACTTGTTAACGGTCAAGTTAAGTTCAAGTCGGGTTTGGTTGAGTGATGTTTGGGCTTAGACGAATTTAGATCAAGTCAAGCTAGCTATGGGTCAGATTTTGGCCAAGTTGATCAAGTCAGGTTCATGTTCAAGTAGAGCATAGGTACAATTTTGGTCTAGTCTAGTTTTGTTCGATTCGTTTGTGTTGAGTCTTATTAGTTTTGTGTCTTATTGGGTTCTGGCGTTCGTCAAGGTAATTCAACAATCTAAAAATATAACTATTTTTGATTAAATGACAATATATAATACCTACCTCTAATTTTGGGAATAATATTTTATTATTTGGTAGGTATGATGTCTAAAGGAATAAGTTATTCCCAAAAACAAATTATTAGGCTTGTGCAAAATGCAACAACTATGGATGTTTGTATTATCGCATATTATTCGTAGTTTTAAATGAATTCTTTTGAAACAAATCAAACAATACCCTTTATTACTGAAAGTAGAATACAATGGGGAGGGATTCCCGCTCAAATGCTTCCAAATATTCATCTTCTATTTTTTTAAAATTAAATTGGTTGATTATTTATTAACTATTTAGACGGATAAGATGGAAGTTGATTTAAGGTTTTTATTTATCTCCCATAACCCACGGAGAATAGTGGGTTACGAATGATTAGAAGAAAGTTGGTTTTAGATTTTTTTTTAAATCTTCTGATTTTCTTTGTTAATTAAATTGAAGAGTGGGCTACGGATGATGAAAAGGAATTTGATTACGGTATGATGAGAAGGAAATTGGTTACGTTTTTTTTTTTTTAAATCTTGCGATATTTTCCATAACAAATTTAAGAATATATTAAATTGAAGAGTCGGTTACAGATGATGAGAAGGAAGTTGTTTTTAGATTTTTTTTTAACGTCATTTTTTTGTTAATTAAATTGGTTGAGTATTTATTATCTATTTGGACAAATAAGATGGAAGTTGATTTAAGGTTTTATTTATCTCCCATAACCAACGGATGATGAGAAGAGTGAGTTACGGATGATTAGAAGAAAGTTGGTTTTAGATTTTTTTTTAAATCTTTCGATTTTTTTGTTAATTAAATTAAAGAGTGGGTTAAGGATGATGAGAAGGAAGTTGGTTACAGATGATGAGATACGTTTTTTTAAATCTTGCAATATTTTCTGTAACAAAACTAAGAACATATTAAATTGAAGAGTGGGTTATGGATGATGAGAAGGAAGTTGGTTTTAGATTTTTTTTAATCTTCTGTTTTTTTTTTGCGAATTAAATTGGTTGGGTATTTATTAACTGTTTGAAGGATAAGATGGAAGTTTCTTCGCTATATATTTATCTCCCATAAGTAATTTTTTAAAATTTAATTGTTGATAGTCTTTAAATCTTGCGATATTGCTGCCAAATTTTTTTTGAAAAAGGTCTTGCTATATTTTTCGTAACCGTCCATAACTGGGCGGAGAAATAGGATTGGCTTCCAATATGTCCATAGCCGCTTCGTAATCATCTTCATAAAGCCTTTTCCTTTTTTTTTCTTTGTCACTTTCACTATTCTATTTCAATTATTACTCCCAGACAAAAAATCTAGAGAGAGAGGGAGAGAGTGAAGAAGCAATATCGAGGAGGAGGAGTCTGATTTTATCGCCATCGCCAACGTTTCTTCGGTCGAGGTATCGATATTCTTTCTCCTCTCGCGATTTCGATTCTTATTGTTAGGGTTTGTGGTCTTTCATTTTGGAATGAATATATGGGTTTTAGAGTAGGAGAAACTCATACCTTATAGGATAACCTATGAACTTTACCAATCTTCTGTACATTCGTCCTTCATTTTCATTATGGATTCACTACCTACATAGGTAGTGATGACAAACTGAATTTCTTGATTTTTTTTTTCCTTTTACTGACAAACCCAATCTTCTGTACGTTCACAAAGTTAATTTTTTGTTGTTTGAGTTTTTTCTAAAGTTTTTGTTTGTTTATTTTTAGGTTCTTATTTTGTTTCAGAATTAAGTTTATTTAACTATACATTCACGCAGTTCTCTCTCATCATAAGTTTAATTGAAGTTTTGTGGCATCATCAATAAAATTATAAGTTTTTAAAATGACTTATTTAGAGAACATCATACAGTTCAAAATTTTCCTAAATGCTATGGGTTTGAACATCATGCAATTCAAAAGTTTCCTAAATGATATGGGTTTTTGATTTCTTTTATTTTTTTAGAAGTTTTTAGGATCCAATGTTTTGTGTTGTCACAAAGTTGATTTTTTTAAATAGATGTAATTTATCAATTGATGAGATTAACTTTATTCACCATAAACCACACCCTGAATGATGATGCCGCTGTAAACCTTATAAACTTATTTCTAGGCCATGGATGTGCTTCTTCTTCTTCTTTAAGGCTTTATCTTCTTTGTTTTTCCGTAGCCAAAAAGAGTAAGAGTAAGAGTAGGAATACATGGTCAGGAGCAATAAGACAATTTCTTTTTTATATAATAAAGATAGCTACGGCAGGTTAGACATGTATATATAGGTATTGAACCATCCTAGTTACAACCCTAATGTGATAAGGATACGGATCCATGAAAACAGGTCGGTACATGCCCAATTTTTTCAAAGTTTAACCGTAATTTGCTTAATTTAAGAAAACATATATTCAAAATATTGGAATATCTCAAATACTTCCTAGCTTATCCTTATTACTGAAAGTAGGATACAATGGAGAGGGATTTCCGCTCAAATGCTTCCAAATATTCATCTTCTATTTTTTAAAAATTAAATTGGTTGATTATTTATTAACTATTTAGACGGATATGATGGAAGTTGATTTAAGGTTTTTATTTATCTCCCATAACCCACGGAGAATAGTGGGTTACGGATGATTAGAAGAAAGTTGGTTTTAGATTTTTTTTAAATCTTCTAGTTTTTTTGTTAATTAAATTGAAGAGTGGGCTACGGATGATGAGAAGGAATTTGGTTACGGGATGATGAGAAGGAAATTGGTTACGTTTTTTTTAAAAATCTTGCGATATTTTCCATAACAAATTTAAGAACATATTAAATTAAAGAGTCTGTTACAGATGATGAGAAGGAAGTTGTTTTTAGATTTTTTAACTTCATTTTTTTGTTAATTAAATTGGTTGAGTACTTATTATCTGTTTGGACGAATAAGATGAAAGTTTATTTAAGGTTTTATTTATCTCCCATAACCCATGGATGATGAGAAGAGTGAGTTACGGATGATTAGAAGAAAGTTGGTTTTAGATTTTTTAAATCTTTCGATTTTTTTGTTAATTAAATTAAAGAGTGGGTTAGGGATGATGAGAAGGAAGTTGGTTACAGATGATGAGATACGTTTTTTTAAATCTTGCAATATTTTCTGTAACAAAACTAAGAACATATTAAATTGAAGAGTGGGTTATGGATGATGAGAAGGAAGTTGGTTTTAGATTTTTTTAATCTTCTATTTTTTTTTTGTGAATTAAATTGGTTGGGTATTTATTAACTGCTTGAAGGATAAGATGGAAGTTTCTTCGCTATATATTTATCTCCCATAAGTAATTTTTTTTAAATTTAATTGTTGATATTCTTTAAATCTTGCGATATTGCTGCCAACAAATTTTTGAAAAAGGTCTTGCTATATTTTTCGTAACCGTCCATAACTGGGTGGGGTGGCTTCCAATATGTCCATAACCGCTTCGTAATCGTCTTTATAAAGCCTTTTCCTTTTTTTTTTCTTTGTCACTTTCACTATTCTATTTCAATTATTACTCCCAGACAAAAAAATCTAGAGAGAGAGATGCATGGAGAGAGTAAAGAAGCAGTATCGAGGAGGAGGAGTCTGATTTCATTCGCCATCGCCAACGTTTCTTCGGTCGAGATATCGATATTCTTTCTCCTCTCGCGATTTCGATTCTTATGGTTAGGGTTTGTGGTCTTTCATTTTGGAATGAATATATGGTTTTAGAGTAGGAGAAACTCATACCTTATAGGATAACCTATGAACTTTACCAATCTTCTGTACATTCGTCCTTTATTTTCATTATGGATTCACTACTGTAACCCCACTTTCCTGATTTTATGACATTATGGTATTTAAAATTTAAAATATTAGTTTGTGATTATTTTGAGGAATAGTCATTTTTTCAAACTTAATGTTTCTTGTGATTTTATAAATGAATAATAATTCTTGACTAAATATTTTCTGAATAAATATTTCATGATTACTTTTGGAGGGAGATTTGATTTATTTGCAAAGAACTAATTTTCAAATTAATTTAGTGTGGTCCCCATTTTTTAAATCTTCTAACAAATTTCTAACTGAAAATTGGACTTCTTAGCAATTAATGAAAAGGAAGAGGGCCTTTTTGTAAGCTATTTTGCAATTATTTCAGCGGGGGAGGGGGGTTGTGCAAATTGTAATTTCTTTTATTGCTGAGGAGAGAGATTTCTCAGTCTCATTCCTCTCGATCTGTGTTCTCAACTCTTTTTCCTCAGCCCCAAATCCGGAGGAGCCAAGCCCTAGGCGGAGCTCCAGCGACGGTGGCGGCTGATTCTCTATGGTGACGGCGTTGCTTCCACGCGTCGAGCTCAAGGGAGGCGCGCGACCACACATCGGTGGAGTTCACGTCGGAGTGTCGTGTCAAACCGACCATGGCCGGCGGTCACCACCCGACGACACCGCGTTGGAGCCACCTCTTCGGGACGACCAACAATCGACGACGAGCGACGACCGTTCTTGACGAAGAGCCGCGATCTGGAACGTCCTCGACAATCGACCGCGTCGATTTTACGGCGAGCTTCCTCCTTGGTGCCGACGACGACGAGCTTCCCTCGTGACGCCTAGGCACCGGTCGATCCGTTCTTTCTAGCGTTAGCTTCGACGAACTCGTCATTTCAACTCCGGCGACGGTATGAAGGTGAGTTCGTCATGATTCTTCAAGAATTGGTTCGCTTCCTATCTGTCCTGATCTATGCTCTGTTTGTGCTTTCGATCCTGAGATTAGTCGACATCGACGATCGGTTGCTCACTGCTCGATTACACAAAGTGGTTCTTCGGCGTCGACATGGTGAGGTTGGTTCGTGATCGGACACGAAGAGACGTGTCTATTTCTTCAAGTCGTGTTTGGAGCGGTATAGCCTCATCTCAGGTATTACTCTGACTCTCTATTGCTGTGATGTCGCCATGAATTCTTGATTTTTGTTATGATCGAAACTGGTGGGGTTGGTCGGGATGCAGGATGTATTTGGGTTGAGTTCGAGACTGGGGACGTGTCCAACTGTGGTTCGTGATCAATCCTCGACTGGTGTCTGCGTAGTGTATTTGGTGCATAACCATATTGTAGCTGTGTCTGTGGATCAACACACGCGCTCGTGCCCGTGACTGGTGTAACCAATTGATGTAGTAGATGCAAGCCGTGTCCAGGTGCTCGTGTCTAATTGATAGTTCGAGTCCAGATCCTGCTCACATTCTTCATCGCGCGTTTTAATTTATTGATGTTGGTGTCGGTTTATAGAGAGTGTGTACATAATATTTTGACCTATTCAATTGGGTTGTAAATTTCTCTTCTATGGTTTTCTTCTCTGGACATTTGAGATTGTAGGTTCATGTTTGGCTTCCAGGAAGAATTGTCAAATTTTGGGCTTTGGTATTTATGTGGTTTTTATATGTATTTGGTTGATTTGAGTTTGAAAAACATTTTAAGTTTTTGAGTTATGGTTGGACCTGGGCTGTGTTGCACTTTTATGAGTTGAGTTTTGATTCTAACTTTGTGTTAGTTATTTCAGTTTGGAGTTGTGATGGGGTTGTGTTTAAGCAAGACTGCTGAAGGGATTGTGGGAACTTGTGGGTTCATGTTTTGCTCCCAGGAAGCAAGTGCATTGCTCAGGTTCAAGCAGATTAATGGCTTGGCTTTGATGTGAGTGGTAGTGCCATGCAGTATAGGAAGATGGAGTAGCAAGAACTATAATTAAGCTCGGCTAGGCTAGTTTTTCTCTAAGTTTTCCTCTTGATTGGTGTACCTAAATTTTTGGTTAGTGTGTGGTTGTTTTGGTTGGGCTTTTCCAGGACATAAGTCCTAGTTTGCTATTTGAGAAGGGTTTGTGTGTCGGTGAATCAACTGTGTTAAACCTATGGTGCTAACGACTTGGAAGTATGGATGTGCTTCAAAGCTTCTCAACCAATGGGCCAAGGATGTACCTGGGGTTTGGATTTATATTTTGGTTATGGAAATATCTTGTTATTTCATTTCCATTATATATTCCTATTTTAAAAATGTTGTATAAGTGTCTGAAAGTGATACTACTATTATTTATAATGTTAAACTGGAGATTTAGTTTAACTAATGATGAGTGAGTTAGTATTATGTTAGACAAGTATATTTTAACCATTTTGATAAATCATCTCTTTATCTCTAAATATCTTAAATATTGATATTCGTATAATGACAGCTAGTTAGCCTATTTGTTAAGCTTCTAGTTAATAGGGGAACTAGATTAGCATGATGGAATTAATCCTAACCAACTTGTACCTATTAAATCAGGTGGATACACAGATCAGCTTCATTACCCGTACTTTCCTGGAGCAAGGCAAGTACTTTTCTATGGTTTTGTGCATTTACATTCTTTTACTCTTTCTTGTGACACGTCATGACACGATATCATGTACCTTGTACTCCTGTACTCTTGTTCTTGTACTTACTTGTGTCGGGTGGGGAAATACACTAGCCATGCGACCAAACCTCGATTACTATATTCATGTAGATAGCTTAGGCCTCGCACCGTGCACGCGGGTCCTAAGCCGTACCATTTATGTACTTTCATGTGTTTTCATGTGCTTACCCCTAGCCGGTCACATGGACTAGTTGTATTTCAGACATGGTACACTTATCATGTCTTGTACTTCTGGTTCATAGTTACATTTCCTGTACTTTATTTCTATACTTACATTCATGTACCTTCAAGTTCTTTTTCTGTACTTTATAGTTCATGTTCTCCTGTACTCATTTCCATATCATGATGTTCTTGTTCATTACCTAGAACTGTACTTTGCTCCGCTCCTGACTGGATATGTTGCAGGTATACTTGCAGGATATCATTCTACCTTATGGGCCAGAGCCCGAGATTTTAGCTGAGCAGGATGGAGACATGATTTAGCTAGAGGCTTCAGGTTTAGACTGTTTAGCTTTACTCCTAGATATTGCTTTAGAGTTCATAGTACATTTCATTCCTGATGATTAGTATATATATGATATATAGAATTATGGATTATGGTGATCGTTCTGGGAACGCTTTGTAGATGCTGTGATTGTATACTTTCATGTTTATCTGTTAGATTTCCCTAGTTTGGTACAGCTTACTTCGTCGTGTCTAACGATGAAGGCTGGGCGTGTCCGACTCGTATCCGATTATTCAGGAGCGGATCGTGACATGTTTTTAGTGGCGGCCCATGCAGGTCTATCCTAATAGTACCTAGGTATTAGAGTACTATTGGAGGACTTGATTTAAACTAGGGAAACTTGAATTACAGCATAGAAAATTGGGTACATCGGGTATATTGATATTGTATAAACACTTGTTGTATTTAGGTCTAGGGTATTTTAACGGTTTTCTGTTTTTCAGATAGTTCAAAAGCACGGACACCGGAACAGTCGATCCACCTACACTTGAGAGTTTCGAGCTCCCACTACCTTCTATTACTCTACTATCCCCATGGGTAGTACGCAGTTGACGGAGACGTTTCAAGAGTTCCTTGACACCAGCAGGCCGTCCTTTTCCAATCCAGACTTGCAAATGCATTTTCCGAGTTAGAGAGGACTTCTGACTTCCAAAATCTCAGACCTTGGATTTCTCCAACACCGAGCGCATATCTTGCACCAAGGAGTAGATCGAGAATGTGAAGCCGCCACTGAAGATCATCCAAGTCTTTGAGGATCCGGCTCCTCTGATTGAAGTCACCAACCGGAAGATCCAGCTCGTAGCACATACAACAAGATGGAAAGCTGAAGCACATGAGAGACATGAAGACTTATGACGAAGACAACAACTAGCCTGGACCCGCAAGGCGTCGTAACACTCAGTCGGCGTTTCTTTGGTCACACCGCCGTTGCATCATCAGGAGCAGATCTCAATAGCCAGCATGCTAACAGCCGTATATTCCTATCAGAGGCCCTGCACTCTAGTACTAGCGAAAGATTCAGACTCAAATCCAGCCAGCAACCAATTGCAATTTCTACCGCCGCCTAGGACACCACTACAACAAGTGCTGCAAGAGACTGGAGTATGCTTGTTCTGCGGATCATCTACCCACCAAGTCAAGAATTGTCCGAAGACCGCTGATCACACTACCCAAGGACGAACGCAAAGAGCACCAGAACTACAACAAGGGGAACCCGCCTCTCCAGATTCAACAATCACATAGAGCACTACCGCAGGGACCAGCCTACGTCAGGACAGTTGAAGAATTTGAAGTGATCCCAGTTCCTGAAGAAATACTGAAGACGGACTGAAGACTGAAGGTTTTTCTTGCATGGTTGGAGAAACCATGTACCTTAATTCACAATCCAGTCTTTTCTTAAATTTCTCTTAGTATTTAGGTCATCTCTTGCAACTCCTCATTTTCTATTTTTGAAACCTGGGATAATATTCGAAATTTATTTCAAGATATTGATTTCTATTCGGTAAACTTGTTTCAGACCACAATTCGATATTTGTTTGAAATCCACTACTCGATACTGTTTGCCTAATTCTTTTGATGATTTCGATTTTCTACTCGAAAGTTGTTGTTCACTACTTGTTTCGATCTTGTCTCCTATCCAAGAATTCGCTTGTTTTCCGGGATACTTGTTCCTACTTGTTATTGATATTCTGCTCAAACTTGTACTAATCAAGATTCATTCCTACTTGAAATATCATTCTGAAACCGTGTTTGAACCTTCGCTTCTATTGATGCTTGTTTGAGATTCTATTTCTTATTTTGACTTTATTCGAGACTAGCTCTCTATTTACGATTTTGTTACTATTAAGATTCGTCTGTTTCATATTTACGATCCAATACCTTGTTTTCTATTGAAACCTGTTTTCTAGTTACTATTCAAAATCTTGATTCCTTGTTGAGATTTTCTATTCGAGATTTTATTCCTTATTCATGACTTTGTTGATACTCGATTTTCTATTTTTTACTGTATACCTTATTGGAGAATTCGTTTTCAATTCAAGTTTTTGCTCAAAATTTTATTGTTATTCGAGATTTTATTGAAACTTGTTTCCAGTACGGGATTTTATTTCTTATTTTGAAACTTGTCTCATATCTGATACCTTGCTTCAGTTCATCCTTCGAGACTCTGTTATCCCTTCAGGATAATGTCCCATATATGGAATCTTGTTACCATTCCAGATATCAGTTGAAATTCTGTTATAATTTAAAATTTTGCTCCCTGTCTGAAATTTTAAATCTCCCTGGTTGCCCTTTTGTACTCACTGATTGGATCCCTTGTCGTCTCTTAGTACCAAATGAACCCTTGTATCCTAATAGTCAGATAACCTCACCATTTTTGTGACTTGGACTATTGAAACTCATTTATAATTCCTTAAATTTTTTATGGATAAAGTTGAAAGACTATTCGATGACCTACTAGGGCGTGACAGTTGCGCGCTGCAGCCGTTATCTGGATTGCGGAGACCGAAAGTTTACTGCAGCCAGCAGCGCACTGGCGGGGCAGGAACTCTAAGTTGAAGTGATTTCAGACATTCATAGGTTTCGGGTATTATGGAGACTTGTCCTAAATTCTTCATGTCGTGATCTCTTGGGTTGCTTCGTTGATGATTGTTGGAAAATGGATATAGTGCATAGAATATTCAGTAACATATCGTTATTTGAGTCACGGAGCCGAAGTTTACTGCAGCCAGGTATACCCTGGCGGCTTAGGGATTCTAAGTAAAGTGATTTCAAATATCTATATGTTTCAGGATACCATAGAAACTATGTTCCTTTCTCTATGATTATTGGTTTTCGAGAATCACAAATCCTTGCACGTTATCCTGATTTGATACTGTACCTCTTGAGTATTTCGTACGTTTCCTCAATCAACTCTTGCTAACTTCCCTTTAGCATTTTATTGTTAGATCATTGAATTCCTCAAAATTATACATTGCTAGAGTTTGATTCCATACTTCGTTTGTGTCTTGTCTAAACTTCGATCTTAAATCATGACTATTTGACCATGATTTTCCTATCTTGTCCTAGTCCACTTGTGTTAAAATATCAATTTTTTTATCGTACTTAATAGTTGTGTCTTCATGATTTTGCTCATCTAAATTGTAATTGGAACTTCATTCTATCTCGTGCCTATTTGATTCTTGATCATTGATCGTGTTATTCCAACTTCTTGTGTGTAATTATCGTACGGGGTCTCAATGCTCAGGGAGCATCTCAGAGTTGCGCTGGATCGACAGAAGCACTGGGCGGACAGCAGCAGACGGCCACTAGAGCTCGCTGTAGCCTCCCTTCCCGGAATTTTGAAAATTTTTATTTACTTTAATTAAAATGGTGATTTTTAGATTTTTATGAATAATTATTTTAATTAATTATTACGGTAGATGATTTTAGCCATGGTTGAGATTTGGAGTACAAGGTGACTAGGAATTATGGCACGGGTAGTGCAATGGCATGCTTTGACTAGTGTATTAGCCCTGGTAGAGAAGGCTGAGCCATAGTGATGTCCTAACCAGAAAAACCAGGCCAAGTTGTGACATGACCATTTAAATAGTTAATTATCCATTATTAATATTATTTGACGTCTAGGTGACCGGTCGCACCAAACTAGTGCAAATTGGACCAAAACCAAGCCCAAGCCTATGTAGACATACTTTAAGGTATGTACAAATATTTTCTAGCTTTCTGGGTAGACTTAACGATATTTCCTAGATATTTGGTTATTTATACAAAATGGATTTTATTATTATTATTATTATTTATTTGAGATTGTTATCTAATATTATTATTTTATTGGTTATATTATTTTATTATCTAATAATATAATGTATATGTGTGTATATATAATATATATATATATATAGATATATATCT